>JBBPUG010000835.1:0-14917 GCA_038094535.1 Tubosaeta aff. alveolata | reverse complement strand
CGGTTGCACCCCTAAGGTGTTGCGCCACCTCGTTATCGCTGGCGCGCGGTGGTGGTATGCTACCTGTGTGGTCGCGTTGTCTAGATAGGAATGATAAAGGAACGGTCCTGTGGCTGCGTCGTCGTGTGACTCAATGGTTGACTCCCTAGCTTACGAAATACGACGCTTTTACATAAGCGCTTACGTACATGGGGGATACCAAGCCCTCCGGGCACACCTGGCCCCTCACAGCTCAGCATTTGCTAATATAATTCATGTTGCCCGTGGGCGTGTCTTCGAGCATAGTTGGTGGTGTATAAGAGAAAAGAGGTTGAAACAGGATCGGAGAGGAACCGTTGCAGATCACGTGCTCAGACTGACAGACTCCTTAGCTTACGAAATACGACGCTTTTACATGGGGGACAACAACCTGAACCCTGAAGGGTCCAGGAATTACATAATTGGGCTTATCATGGGTCTTAGCAAAATCCCGATGTGCCTCGGCACGTCCGTGGGATTTAAGTGCTTACAATGGTTATGCATGACTAATCATCTATGCAAGAAACTTTGGACAGAAAACTCGGAAGTCCGACAGGACTATGTATGCTCCGATTGGTTCTCAAGCTCATGCGATCGGCACACATATTCTGTGGCCAGCCAGCCGCACAGTCTTAGGTCCGACTTGAAAATGCTCGGAAAGCTTGTCATATTGAGGTAGAGACAAGTTGTGATGTACAGAACCACCGAAGTGGGTGCTAAGACGACCGAATTGCTCGTGACACGGCCTGACACTCGAACAACCGCGTGAATTGTGCACGGCCATGAGCAACATGGGGAAAAGTTTGGCCGTGCCGCCGCACTGAAGAAGAAAAAGAAACGCAAAAATTCAGCCTTTCGTAGGAAACAGTGCGAGATCATTTTACCAGAACAGGCAACTCTAGGTATTATCCCGTGATGCAGCCAATCCAATCGCTCCAACGGCTGCAGCGTCCTCGACATACTCGACATACCGAAAGGCGCATCCTCGTTCCTTGAGTGCATCTAACACAAGCGCCCGATAATCCTCAACCCCCACCAAACTGCCCCCAAAACACAGAATCGCGTCCTCTGGCCGAACGCCGTTTGGTTTCAGCGCGGTGTCCTCGTTCTGGGTCAGACACAACATCGCGATCTGGTTTGCGAGTGCGCCAGCGCAGCTCCGCAAGACCCTCAGTGCGAACTCGTCGCCTTCTTTGAAAGCCCCATCAAAGACCAAAGGACAAAGCTGCGAGAGTCTTTTCTCGCGTGGGACTTGCTGGTACGGTGGTACCTCTGATGTGGTCACAGACGTGCCGTCCGGCTCGGGGATGTGTATCATAGAGAGGATCTCTGCCGTGTTTTCCTCCCCAGTGATCCCAAACCGTGCTAGCACCTTTTCTTTCAGGCTGCTTTTCGGGATGGATTTCATACCCAACGAAGTGCACGCGAGATCGTGCATCATGAGCCGGATCGTCTCTCGACCAACGTGGAACCCGCCTCCTTCGTCCCCGAGGATCCAGCCCCACCCGCCGATGCGCGCGAGTTCAACGAGGGAACCAAATGAATCTTGTGTGAAAGACACGACGCAGGAGCCGGTACCTGCGATAGCGGTCACTGCGTGGGTGACATCAGTGTGGAGTCGGAGTGGGGCAGCGAGAAGATGGGTATCGTTGGCGACGATCAGATGTGTATCCGATGGGAGATTGAGGAGTGGGATGATGGCAGCTGCTGCGTTGCGTACTGCTGCGGGAGAGTCTACGCCAGAGATACCGAACCAAGCGGAGGCAAAGGTGCCCGATGGGACGGGGAGGGAAATAGGAACAGTTGACGGTGGAGAGACACAAGTCTTGAGTGCGTTGGACACGGCTGTACGGACCGCATCCTGGAAGTCGGCCAAGGACATGTAGGAGAAGTTGGATGGGCCACCGAGGGCGCGTCCGACGATGTGGCCGTTGCGGTTGGCGATGACGGCGGAGGTCTTGGAACCACCGCAGTCTACGCAGAGAAAGAACTCGGACATGGCGGTTGAAGCATTCGGTCAGACAAGTCCGCACATGGACAGGGGCAGATTATCGGAGTTCAAATCTGAGACTCAAACAGAGTTTCTAGTTCAAACTCCGTCATGATATGGCTTTCTTGACTTCTTCATACTCGGATGTGTCTCTGTTTCGTACGTCGATCTTCACTCATCTGCTAGGGACAACACCAGACAGACCAGACCTTGTTGGCGGCTTTCCTGCTACCTCCCCCGCATTCATCGATGCTGCCACCGGAACTGTCCTCTCTCGCGCTGCCGTCCGTTCGTATGCCCTCCAATTCGCGTACTCCCTGCAGAATCTTCCTGGACCTTTTACACACCCATCCCGACCCGACCCGCCTACTGTTCTCATCTTCTCTCCCAACAATATCGCTTGGCCTATTCTTCTGCAAGGCATCGCAGCAGCAGGTTTCCGTGCGACTCTCGCCAACAGCGCTTATACTTCCTCTGAGCTGGCGTATCAGTACACCAACGCTGGTGCACATCTCGTCTTTGTCCACCCGGCTCTCGTGCACGTCGTCCAGGATGCTCTCAAGTCTGTTGGCTGTACCGAATCTGAGATCCGTTCCAGAGTCATCCTCCTGACCTCGGGTTGGCTCACCCGCACGACCGAGGCGATATCCACCGAATTCACACACTTTACATCACTCGACACGTTCTTTGGACGGGGTGCACTCTCACAGGAGGTCAACTTTGATGACGAGCGATCGAACGAGACGTTGTACCTTTGTTACTCCTCTGGCACGACTGGCAATCCAAAGGGAGTCGAGACGACCCACTACAACCTCACCTCGCTCATGGTGATTTTGCAACCAGCGTGGCCAAAAATGACTCCCAGCAGTGCAACCAAGGACCATCCCGCAGCACGGCTGGACGTGTTCTTTGGATCCTTGCCCTATTATCACATCTATGGTGCAATCATGTTGCTACTCTTCCCCCTTTCTCTGGGCACCCCAACCGTGGTCATGGGTGGTTTCGACCCCGTGCAGTTCTGTCGGGCTATCGAACGATACAAGGCGACAGTGCTTTTGGTCGTCCCACCCATGTTGGTCGTGCTCGCCCGTCACAACGGTACGCATCTCGCACATGACACCTCCCCGCCCTCATTCTCGCCCAGCAATTGAAAAGTACAGCATGAAGTCGATACGCATCATCTACTCAGGTGCTGCCCCTCTTGGTGCCGACCTTATCGCGACCGTCCTGGAGCGTCTTCGCAAGGTTGGCGCCAACGCTGCCGTCAGTCAAGGTGTGTCTCGCCCTCTGTCACCCACACTTATTCATGTGATTAGCGTATGGTCTCACGGAGACCTCCCCGACGTTGACCGTTTTACACCCTGACGACGCTACCACACGCATTGGTTCCATCGGTCGCGTGTTACCCAATATTCAACTACGACTGGTTCGTAAAGACGGGGGAGAGGTCAGCGTTACATGTCGATATTGCCGTCGGCCGGCCGCTGAGGTCATTTTTCAGGTTCTCACCGATATCCATGGTGCGGGTGAGATATGGGTTCGAGGACCGACAGTGATGAAGGTATGTATGTTCCTCTCGCCGTATCAGTTGTTGACGTGGGCAATCCAGGGATACTTGAATAATCCCAGTGCAACGGCGTCGGCGATTACGCCTGATGGCTGGCTCAAGACGGGGGATATCGCACTCAGCGACGCGGATGGGTTTATTACGATCATTGACCGACGCAAGGAGCTCATCAAGTACAAGGTAAGTAGATCGATCACGGCTTACCCGTCAGCCGTGTTCAACCTTTTCGTGTTTCTGCCCACTCTTAGGGCTTCCAAGGTGAGTAGAGTTGTGCATCATTTTTAGGCCAGAATGCTGATGGACAACACAGTTCCACCTGCGGAACTCGAGGCGCTCCTGCTTCAACATCCAGATGTGGCTGACGCCGCTGTCGTCGGCGTTGAGAGCAAAGAAGAGGCAACCGAGTTGCCAAGGTATGCCAAACGCCTTTTTTCTCTTTATGTCCGATCATGATTGATTTAACACTTACAGGGCATACGTTGTCCCTGCACGAGCAGTCGTACCATCGGAGACGGCCACGTTCGCAAAAGCGGTTCAAGCATGGGTCGCGGAACGTGTAGCAGCACATAAAAGGCTGCGGGGCGGTGTCTTGCTCGCGGAGCAGATTCCGAAAAGGTAACGTCTTTCTCATGCCGGGTTTTGATGACGTGTCTTGATGGCGTCTATCATCGACCGTGTCTAGTGCTTCGGGCAAGATTTTGCGACGGGTGTTGCATGAAAGGGGAAAGGGTGAAGTCGGGCACGGTCAAGTGGTGTCACGGGCAAAGCTGTAGCAGTATGTGATACCCTTGTGGCGTTGTTGCGCGACAGTCTCTCTGCTTACATCTAACGATACCCGGATCAGCGTTCCTGCAGATCTGTATAACATTTGGGTGGCCTCATAAACCGGATCATATTGTTTTCATGGTATGTGTACAGGCGGCTATTACAATTTGGACCGCAACTCAGGCACAACATCTTTGCCCTTGCCATCGCGCAAATAGTCCCTCAGGTTGGTGAGGGCACGGACTTCCATGCGGCGTTGTGAATCTTGGTTTTCGGTTCCCATGTGTGGGAGGAGGACGTTTTGTGGGAACGTGAGTAGACGTGGGTTCACATTGGGTTCGTTAGGATAGACGTCCAATCCGACTGCAGCCAACTACACTCGAAGAATCCGTCAAAGGAACCCTGCATGGTAAAAAAGAGACTTGCATGTCCATCCTCGAGCGCGCGTATCATCGCGGCCTCGTCAATCACTTTTCCCCGTGCTGTATTGACAATCACGCTCCCGCGCTTCAACATGCGGATCTCTCTCTCCCCAATGAGATGCACCGTATCTGCGCGCAGAGGGACGTGCACGCTCAACACATCCGTCGTGCGACAGAGCCCCTCGATGCTGTCGACATACATGCACCATGCGGGAGCGTTCGTGGCGGGGCGCCGGCTGTGGTAGACCACGTGCATGGGGAAGGCATGCGCCAGGTGGGCGAGGTGCAATCCGATGCCACCTAGCCCGAGGATGCCGAGCGTGCGCGTGGTCAGATCATGTGTGTCCCTCGCGGCGATGGGCGTCTTCCACGTCCCCACGCGGAGGGAGCGTTCTGCTTTCGAGAAATGGCGGAGCGTGGAGAGGACGAGGTAGAGTGCGGTCGTGGCGGTCGCCTCGTCGACTGCGCTGGGGGTGTTGGACACGGTGATGCCTAGGATCGGGTTGAGCCGGCGTGGCCACGGTCTGCATGGGCTTACCGTGCGCTGCACACTCTACTATGTCGATCTGGTCGTACCCCGCACCGTTGTGCGCGATCCATTTGACGGTGCGGGTCTGTGCGAGGGCGCGGATGATGTCCTTGTCGAATACGCCGATGTGGTCCGAGGAGGAGTTATGTCGGTAGATACCTATGGTGCCGTAATATTTCCCGCCTGGCTTCAAGCTGGCGAGAAAGTCAGCACGATTTGGCGAGTCCATGCGCTGCGAGGGGTTGTGGTTGGTATTCCGTATCAGAGAAAGAGACGTACGACGACGACCGCGAGGCCATCAAAGAGCTGATCGACTTCATGGTGTGCCCAGACGATGTTTCCTATCAGACAATCAAATATTGATCAGATCAGAGTCACAATCAAATGTCCTGACCACAGAGCAATATACGAGGTCTCTCTGGAGCCATCGAATCGAAGACGAAACTGAACCAACGATTTATCCACATGTCACCCATCCGAATACACTCCGACACACACACGAGGATGCTTCGACCCTGCCGGCGCACTCGGCCCGCCCGTTCCGCTCTACCTCAACTCCGGCACAAGACCCGCTCAGGAGGAAATCTCTCAAGTTCGTGAGTGCTCGCATTTCCATCTTTCGCTCCGTGTCCTGCGTGCGTGTCCCGGTGTGTGGCAACAGCACGTTCTGCGGAAACGCAAGCAGCCGCGGATCCACCCGCGGTTCGTCCGGAAACACGTCCAGTCCGACCGCGGCCAACTGCGAACCCATCAGTCGACCGCACTATACGCGCACCTGCCCACGTACATGTCCGTCTTCGAGTGCCCTTATCACCGCCGCCTCGTCGACCACCTTGCCCCGCGCGGTGTTGACGAGGACGCTCCCCCGCGGCATCGCCCGGATCGCCTTCTCCCCCACGAGGCCCACCGTGTCGGCGCGCAGGGGGACGTGCACGCTCAGCACGTCCGACTGTGCACACAGCGCCTCGACGCTCTCGGCGTACGCGCACCACGCGGGGGCGTCCGCGACGCGCCGCCGGCTGTGGTAGACCACGCGCATGGGGAACGCGTGCGCGAGGTGCGCGAGGCGCAGCCCGATGCCGCCCAAGCCGAGGATGCCGAGCGTGCGCGTGCTCAGGTCGTGCGTGTCCCTCGCGACGATGGGCGTCTTCCACGTCCCCGCGCGGAGGGAGCGCTCCGCTTTCGAAAAGTGGCGGAGCGTGGAGAGAATGAGGTAGAGCGCGGTCGTGGCTGTCGCCTCGTCCACCGCGCCGGGGGTGTGGGACACGCGGATGCCTAGGGATGTCCACACTTTCAGTGGTCACGCGGCGATCTTGTGCGGGCTTACCTCTGTCTTTGCAGGCGTGGACATCGACTTGATCGTATCCGGCGCCGGTGTGCGCGATCCACTGTACGCTGGCCGGAAGCCCTGCTACGAGATCGCGATCGTATATCCCGATGCGTGCAGCAGAGATGTTGCGCCGGTAGATCCCGACGGTGCTCTCGTAGGGCCCGCCCGGCTGGAAACGGGAAAGGAAGTCGGCGCGGTTTGGCGCATCATCCACCTACGCGTGTCCATGAACCCCGCGACATGGGAGAGCACTAGGATCGACGCACGACAACTCGGGCAATGCCATCGAAAATCTCATGTACAGCATCATGGGCCCATCGGAGGTCACCTACTTATTAATGAAGGATTCGAGGTGAGGTGACTATGATCCATACCACATATCATGATCTTTGGCAACGTCGTCATGGTGTTGGATAGTATTGATCGATTCAAGGTTGGCTTGAGTATCTTGGTTTGATGTCACACGAAACAATTCATCCGGCGGCACATTCAATTAAAAGGTAACGAGGGATAAGTTTACACTTGACATTATTAGGACGATATAATTTAGAAGAGGGCATTAATCTGAGCATGTACCGTCAGAAATCTACGTAGTGCTGTCCCATTCACTACTCACTGGTGGCTGAAATCACCTCCATCTCGAGTACCTTCATCTCAAACGCATCCTTGAACAACCTAAACGACTTGCCGGGAATTGCGAACACAACCTCTTCAAAGACCCCTTTGAACTTGGCGGGACGTGTTACATCTTTTCCTAGCTCTGTCTCTTCGCGTGTCCCGCACGCCAGCAGCTCTGCCCAGAGTTCGGCCACCATCTCGATCTTGTTTTGGCTAGATCCGCACCCAAATGCACCGAGGACGAGTGCACGGTCACTGCGGATTTCAAAGATGCGCAACACTCGCGCCATGCGATCTCTCATCGTGTTTCGTATACCGTCTTCAAAAACGTGTGCGTCCGAAGATGTGATGCGGTAGTTTTGACGAATGGCACCAACATTTACCGGAACGCTCGAGAGGACATTGATCAGATAGGGCGTGATGGTGGTCGAGCTTGAAGAACGCGACGGTGCAAAATCAGCATCAATATTGTCATCGTCATCTCTACGAAATGCGACAACACCAGGACTATACACCATGGAATGATCATGCAGACCAGCACCGTCCACGCTCAGAAACTTTCTGTGGGTCCGATAAAATTCTTTTGCTTGCGCAGAGCGTAAGCTAGCTACAAGCGAAGTTGATCGTGCGAGGGTTTCCTCTTGCTCATCACCTCCATGCAAAAATCCACCACCTGGTCGCTTAGCAGATGCAAAGGACAAGACGCCCACAGAGGGCGTGGGGTATGCATTGGGGTGATGCCTCGTAAATCGTGGACTTTCGGTGATCAAGCGTCGTGCAGCGGTTAGGGTAGACGTGGAAACAAATCGAATGACGCTCGGCTCGGAAGTCGGTGCAGTTGCCCTATACCCACGCCAGTTGGCGAGGTCCGGAGAGTAATGCGGGTAAAAAGTGGTACCCTGCTGGCTAATGATGATCTGAGGGGCAATATTGTAGAAAGACTGCACGACGGGAGGTAGCTCGTTGCTTTGTGAATTGCGGATGATCACTGGCATCGCAGACCGGAAAGGTGACTGAGCCACTGCTAGAGAATGGGTAGAAAGACACCGTACGGTATACTTGCCATCGCCAAGGACGATCCGTTGTGTATCATGAGCCATTTCTACCCACTCTGAGCGTTTCTCGCGATGAGCCGCAAATGCGAGTCGTCTTCGTTGACGTTTAAAGTATTCGTGCTTGCGCTGACGCCTTGAGCGTCCACTGGAGATAGATGGCTGCTTCCTTGCAGTAGAAGAATGTACGAGAGTGCTAGAGCGCGCCTCACCATGAGGCACTCTTGTTCTTGCCATGGTTGGTTGGATGGTGATGGTCTTCTCGTAGTCAGCTGGGCTGTGTTCGTGACACAGATATTTGCATCTGTTTAGAAATATTCCCACGCAAGTCTGTCATGCTAGCGGCGTGACATGTAACAACCAGTGATCAACTTTCAATTGCTGGCAACACCAGTAAAACTGAGAACTCCAACGATACAACGGCTATCGACAAACTGTCCAAACTTGCTGATTCGTCTGTTCATCATACGACGGGTATGACCATGACATCATGATACCATTTGACCAATGCTGACCAGGCGTGCCACATCCACCACCTAATCGTTCTTGGCTTGTGCGTGCTCCCAGTATTGTGAGACATGCCCTGAACCCCCTGTCAGTAACAGATGATGATCACCGTCTTATAATAGAAACAAGTATACTCCTTCGTAGATCTTTGTTCGAGTGCAGGAAATGACACCCTGACCATCATTGTTTCTCGCGTTAGTGATGGCATGACTGGCATCCACGTCAACAGTGACACCGATAAAAGGGAGGTGCTGGTGTTGGGCTGGGCTGGGATAACGAAGCCCGGATGTATTTTCTAGCCCTGTGGAGTTCAACTGACTGTTCATTCGCCTGAGTATGCGAGCCTCGTGGCAGCCGTCCTAGTAGGACATGGGATAGCGATGCCGTTGTTGTCTCAGTTCAAACATCCGAATCCGTTATTCCCGGTCTCCCAAACTGCAACATGCCTCGCACTACCACGCTCTCGAACCGAAATTGACACCAAATTACTTGTCTGCGGGGCAAATTTATGCGCCGTCAAAGTGAGGCCTTCTTGTGTGCGTAAATCTAATATTGAATTATGATCTTATTAGTTTCCCACCTCTAGTGATTTTCCATTGTAATGACTCGGGCTTCATTCTGAGCTGGACAAGTTACAGAATTATCAATCTCAGCCGAGCAATATACTGTGGTGGCTGCTTCCCCAGCGGAGTCCGGCTCATGGATGAGGCTAAGCGGCAACTGGTAAGAATTCACGGCAAACATCATCGATTTCAGAATCGATTCTGACTGCACTATGTTCTTCAGGGGGATCAAGTTGGCGTTCAGTGTCCAATCCCTCGCCAGAATTGGCTTCATTTCGACTGAAGCAATTTCTCAGGGATGGAACTTTGTGATCAGTCGACCGTGGATTTGTCGATCATCGACACATCACCCGGGAATGTTCATCAGACTGTCTGGTCGTTGTTGGTTACAACCGATACCTTTTTGAACGACCTGCAATCGATCTTACTGAGAGACCTGGCGGCGCTATTGATTGTGTCAAATTGCAAATCTGGGTTGGGGAGGTAACTCATCAGAGGAGTGGGAAAGTTGTTGTAATGGAATATTGTGAGTGGCGATAATTTTCGTTATAATCCATCTCAAGGTAAAAATTTATCCATTATAAACTGGCACTGATAGGCTTTCCCACTTACCACCTGTGACTGGGTGGCCGTTTCGCCTTGTGGGTTTACATTTATAGCCATCTGTCCCAAGTATTGCATACTCGAGAGAACAAGTGGATTGACATGGTTCTTGGGAACCAAGCAGCTAGATTGGAGGAATTACTTGTGATGAGGCTGTAACATCTGACGAGATTTCTTTATCCGTACTAGTTCCTATAAATTGATTTCAATCGTAGTCTGAGTTAGACACCATCATATAAACATATGGGTTGTGCATCAATCCATCAATCCATCAACACTCAGTGATCTTGCGTGGGAAGTTGGGAACATTATCCATGGCCAAGGTCTGTATCATCACTGAATCCCGCGGTAATGACTAAGTTCATCTCCGGTCCAGAATAGCACGAAATTCCAGATCCAGGTGGAGGAGCGGGGGTAGCCCGCTCCCTCCATGGATCAGACTCACATGCTCACTCCGCAGCTCGTCTCTAAGAATATTCAGTTGGATCAAATTTATCGGCCTCCATTTCCTCATATGACTCAAGGGACCCCATGGAAGTAACAGTCGTCCCTAAGCTGCCCGACGAAGGACTTATTTGTTGAGCCAATCCGCGGCATCCGATGATGGGCCCGCAATTGTACTGCTTGGTGAGCGGTTGTTGTTTCCAGTGACAAGGTGTACTCAATGACTTGTCGCTGGTAGTTTCCAAGGACTCTGATGATCCACCTCCAGCCAGGTAGAGGTATCGACCTTTTCCAACTATGTACTTAGGCTCTTGACTGACAGAACTCGATGCACTGTATTGGCGTAACACATCCCCAATGCAGTCAAAGTGGAAATGACAACTCCACAGTGCACACATGTTCTGATGCCAAGAATCGAAGTGCGCCACGAGACCACCGACTTCTGCGAGTGCTTACGAGACGGCGGAGATTTGAACCACATATGGGACTATCAAGTTGCGGTTTCAAAAGACTGAAGCGCTGAAACACATTGCACCCACCAAGTACTGGGAATTGACGTTCCACACCAGATCCTATGTGCCGGACGTACATCTTCGATGCTCAGATTTGAATCCAGGAAATGGAATTTCACTACTAATGAGAGGCTGTTGGCTGCACCACAGCATCCATCATTTGTTTAGGCGAAGACACTTACGGCATTCGAGTTTCGATTCTGGTGGTTAAAAGCCACACTTCTCCCCCTCGTGTTCGCCATGTCAGTCAACCCTGAGAAGAGACACGACTCGTGCAAGGGCGATGCCACCGTGGTCAGCGTGGAGAACGATCAGGTACTACAAGCAGAATCACGTCAAGCGGCAGAACGGCGGCTTGTTCGGAAACTCGATTTTCGGTTATTGCCTACTGTCGTCCTCATCTATTTCATAAACTATATCGATGTGCGTTGTTTTTCAATGTGCTGCATGTTGCTCACTTGTGTATATACAGCGAGTCGCTATCTCGTCTGCTCGGCTCCAGGGTTTGCAGGCGGATCTGAGCCTGTCAGGTATGCTCTCACTAGCTTTGAGGTTTAGTGGTTCACAAGGTGGCAGATGTTCAGTATGATACAGTTTTGGCCATCCTTTATGTGTCGTATTGCCCTGCGCAGATTCCGTCTAATATAGTAAGCGATTCAATACATGCCCAAGTTCGTTGGTAGCTCAGCCGATTCAAGGTAATTAACTACATCCCGAGGTCAGTCGCGTCCCCTCAATGTTCTCCGGAAATGTCGCAAAACATCAGCTCTGTGTAGGCCAAGCCTTTACATCGGCACTTGCGTTGGCCTATGGGGTTTAGCGAGCGCTCTCACTGGTGTCACAAGCAATTTCGCTGGCATCCTGGCTTGCCGTGTCTTTATCGGATTGCCGGAGGTATGGCGAGGAAATGACAGACAAATGCCTGCTGATGCGTGGCTCCATTCAGGCCGCATTCTATCCCGGTGCTATCTATCTTTTGTCAAGATTTTATACGCGAAAGGTCTGCGATCTGTTTTCTACAATATATGATACGACAAACCTCTCTATGTAGGAGCTGGCTTTCCGGTCTGCTATCCTCCTTTCTGGGGGACTCATTTCCATTGCATTCGGGAGTGTGAGTTTCTCATGTACCTCCATGCGGCCGTGGTCATGTTGACGTCTTTGTTGCGCTTAGTTGTGGGCTGCAGGTGTCTTGGGAACCATGAATGGGGTGAGAGGTATTGCTGGATGGAGATGGTGCGACCGGTTACTTATGAATGTGAGCTGACTGTTCCAACAACCAATGCAGGTTATTCTACATAGAGGGTGCTGTAACGATTGTTATCAGTTTTCTTGCCGCGTGCGTTTGGCCTTTGGAGTATTTGCTGCCGTTTCGCTCAATGAATACCCAGATGGCTCCTCCCGGACCGCGTGCGTCCTGGATACAGAGCTCCCCACTGGTGTATTGACTCCCTGAATTATGGTTTTTCATAGCCAAGCAATACTAGGTGGCTGACACCTGCAGAGAGACGTCTCGCACAAATCCGACTCGCGGAAGATACTGGTGAAGCGGACAAGGATTCTCAACAAGCATCGTTGGTCGTCCGCGCCTTTCAAGGTCCTTAAGATTAATTTCGCTTGTAGGTTTTTCGAGGGCCTCAAGTTGGCGCTCAGAGACGTCAAAGTTCCGATCTTCATGCTCATCTGTTGTTCTCAACTACTGGGACTCAGTTATGGCAACTTTCTCCCAACGTAAGCAACTCATGTATGGAAGCTCCGTGATCACACACGCGTATGTAGGTTGACTGCCACCCTCGGCTATTCGACGACAGACACTTTGTTGTTGGCGGCGTACGTACACTTGTGCAATACTTTTTGGCGGTTATTCACTCCAGCCATCAGTCCACCGTCTGTCCTCACCGCTATCCTAACGATCATTAATGCTCGGCATGCCGGTGAGCATCTTGTCGCCATTTGCATGTGAATATTAAGAAAACGGGATCGCATGCAGACGCTACTGGTGAACGATTCTTCCATCAGACTATCTGGTTTTGGGTTGTTATAATTGGTTATATCATTTCACTGTCGACGATGGAGACCGCAGGAAGATATTTCTCGTTATTCCTTATGTCCGCTGGAGCCTGCGGTATGCACACTCCTGCATCACATGAAACCTATGCATTTTACGCCTGCGTTTTGCCAGCATATCCACTGACATTGGCGTGGTTGGCAATTGTCGTTCCTCGACCACCCGCCAAACGGTCTGTAGCAATTGGTCTTGCAAATGGGTTCGGAAATACAGGGACTCTGTACGTGATGGCGTGATCATCCTACAGATGTCCATTTGTCTGATGGACGATTCCTCCACAGCATGGGGTCCTATATCTGGCGATCAAGTTGGGGACCCGGATATCATCCATCAATGGTCATTGCGATCTGTGCGCTCGTACTTGCGAGTGCTCTCAGTTTTGGTGTGTAGTTGCTTCCCACCTCAGACGCTTTGAGTAAAACTCACTCGACAAGCCATGCGTGTGTTGCTCGTGCGCGAAAATGAACAGATGGTGGGTGAAAAGCTCGATGTATTGGATGGAGCTGGGCGGGAGCGGATCGAGGAAGCAGCGAGCTTGGAGGAAATTACGTTTGATGAGGCGGTGAGGCGCAGGAAGAGTTTCCGTTATTTGTACTAGTTTAGGAAGATTTGCTTGGACGCATGGGTGTAAGATTAAGTGAGGTTTGCTGGATCTGACTGAGGTCTACCTTAGATATTTTAACTGTTCCACCATGGCAAAAGGCTATGATGCTGAGCAGTGATTGCTATTCAGTACCTCAGGTGGTATAGTATATGCTGATTATCCAGAGTAACTAGGTAAGACTTACAATGGACATCTGGAATCAACACTCAGGCTGCCTAGAGTTTGATGAACACTCGGTACTACTATCGTACTTTGAACTTCTGAAAGCAACTTGACCAACGCCAGTGCTCAGCCTCCATCCGGAAGTCTCGTTTCAGGGATGAACACATTGCAGAAATATTTTCAGGCAATGCAAACTGGTTCATGATTTTATCTAACGTAGTACCTAAGCATCATTAGATCATCTGTCAAGAGGCCATCCGGGGTACGCTGAATGTGACCACAGATCTAGCGACTCATTTCATTCAAAACTATAAAACGTGTGGATACATTTGTGTTTGTAAGCTGTACATTGATGAATGTGCAGTCGAGCTCTTTAAATATCTCTGCACACCATCTCCCTCAGTTGACTCTCCTCTACCCAAGGGGTAAAATCTACTTCAAAATGTGCTGAATGTGAGGTGACACTGTCCGAGTATGCATGCGTGTCAATTGGCTTGTTCAGTTTCTTGGTGATGCGGAATGACCAAAACAAGAGTGCAGTGTTTATGAGCAGTGAATTACTCGCGAGATACTAGCCTGGACACACCCTATGAACAACATTGTCAAAAGACAATCATGGTGATACCTGCGACCAAAGCCAAATGGGAAATGGCTGGCTACATCCTTCCTAACCTGGCCACTCTTGTTGATCCATCACTGTGGGTCAAACACTTCTGGGTTGGGGAATGCTGCTGGGTCCCAGGAGACAGACCTAAACAAGCCATTACTGTTCAGTTAATCAACGCAAAAAAGGATCAGTAATACCAGTGGCATCCGTAAACCGTTGAACCAGCAGGGATGCAATAGCCTCTCTGAAATGTTGTAGTTGAACAAAGTTCTTGTGAATAAAAATGGCATGAACGTACCCAGATAATGTCTTGGGTAGCACGGTGTGCAAACCCTACAGGAAATCAGGGTAAATTCCCCATGATCCTTTTATATGACATGAGAATACTCACCGATAGGAGTAATAGGTCTCCATCAGAGCACCTCTAATGCAAACATGTGAACCTGAGGCAGTGATTCAATATCTTGCCAGTTTGGGACTAATGCAACCTAATTAAACATCCATGATGCAAGAGAGTTGGAACCTTACTTCTGTCTTTGCCAACCACCATATCCAA
>JBBPUG010000834.1:0-14921 GCA_038094535.1 Tubosaeta aff. alveolata | reverse complement strand
TCCCTGCCTTCGGGCGTTGTTGACGTGGTGGTAAGGCACACAGTTGCACACCCCCGCTCCCGTCGTCGTCGTTTGTTGCAATAGGGCCATTTATTCCTGCCCTCAGGCGTCGCCGACGTGGTGGTAGGCACGCAGTCACACACCCCCGCTCTCGTCGTATCATCAGTCTTGACAGTGTGAGCGCAACATTGCGCCCTCTCACCGTTATTGTCAGCAGTGTGGTGATGAGTGCACTGTGTGATGACGCACCTGTGTTGTTCCTTGCCTTCTGGCACACCTCACCCCCCTCCACCATGGTCCCCAGCGTTGTGTGCCAGTGGGTACGCCGTTGCATGCCCTCGCCTTCGTTGTCGTCCTCACCAGTGTGGTTAAGGGTTGTATTGCCTCGTCGTCGGCACTGTGGTGGGGAGCAAGTGGTTGTGCACCCTCGCCATTGCATCGTCATTGTCGCCGTGTGAGGGGAAGCACCTGCGTCCGCTCCTCGGCACGCCACGGACGCAGAATTGAGGCCAAACTTTAGCTTGGCCGCGGGTGTTTCCGGCTTTCAAGTGCCGACACATTATGGAAACTAGACTTGGGGTCTTGATCAGGTGATCTCTCGGATGCAAACGAAATTTCCGCATAGCTTTGCAAACCGCTGTAATTGTGCGTACTAATAGTAATATCAAGCCCTCCGGGCCGCCCTGGACCCTGGATTGATTGCAGGAAGAGACGATGGAAAGGACACCATAATGTACAGAACTCGGCTACTTCGTCATGTCCGACTAAATTTTCGGTTTCAGTCCAATATTTTCCTGCTGACGTCCCATGTGCTCCTGAACGCAAATGTGGCCTCTGTTGTGTGCAGCGTGAGAGCATGCAGACCATGAATGGTGCCGGGGACATGCTAGTATAATTGGCGAGCAGGTGGACGGTTTCGTTTTCAGTACTGGCGATTTGTTGGTCGAAGTGCCGTCGCGCGCAGCCACCCTTGCATTGGCACATCACATCGTATCACATCACGTGAAAAGCGCCAATTTGAAATACTTTATCTCCCCCAACAACCTGTACCCTAAAGGGTCCAGGAATAACGGACTACTGCCAGAAAATGCACTAGTGCGCTCACCGGAAAGTGGTGCGCTCACTGGAAAGTGGTAGTGTTGCTGCGAACTGAACTGAAGTGAACTTGAAGTCGGAGTTCATCCGACTTCAATTTTACAAAGTGGAATGAACTGCATCTCGAAGTGAGTTTGAAGCAGCCATAAAGTGACCCGGCATTCTCCAGCCAACAGCATTGAATGAATTGTAAGGACAACATTTATGTATTACTATTGCAAGCTACCTGTAGCAATCAATTCATGCGAAGCATATTCAGTCAGTTCGGTGATACTATAGTCAAGTGGGTTCGCAACAAGATCGAGAGACTCTCCTGTTTATACTTGAATTTTAGAACCTGCAGGGCTTCCATCGGATCTGGGGCAAGATTATTACGACGCAATGTGCAGGTTTCCTTGCTTGATGAAAAAACACGTTCACATGGCACGGATGAAGCCTGTGCAGTGAGTACATCCATCGCCACCCGAAAGAGCAGCGGATAAGCATGCTCATGCAGCTAGATGGATCTCGTCAACTGATGTAGCAGGGAATAGCTGAGATGCTACGACGCACCTCCCAAAAGTGAACAAGATCGATATTGCGTTCAATTGATGCATTTCCACTTCCTGTCAACGCGCTGGTATCCATTTCGTATCTGATGAGTTCGTTCTCAGCAATCTTTTGGTCGTCGACCTGAGCACATGCTGATTCATCCTGTTGGCTTTCCAGGGCGGCTTGATGGAGACTTGGAGGCGTGGGGGATAGTTGGTTCTCTGAGTTCGTGTGTAAACCCGCATCAGATGTTGTGCCGTTTGTCGCAGATGTGGATATGCTAGAATAGGATGCAGACCGGCGGATTTTGGCAAGTCCTTGCAAACGCCCAATGCCACGTGCATGGGCTTGGGCTGCCTTGGTTACTGTAGTAGCATGCAGACTTGGAGTACAAGCTATAGCACATTTTCGAAGGCAAGTATCCCGCTGATAGGATTCCATCTAATATGGCTAAATCAGTACTTTACCATCTAGAATATAAGTCCACTCACTGCCTCAAGCATCCAGACCCGTGCGATTTTCACATCATCTACGGGCCAATGTTGTTGCATCCACGTAAACTGCATCGTTGGATTCAGAACTAGGAAAGCAAGCATTTAATGGATGTCACTCCGCATAGAGTTTGAGCCATGGTGATGATGTACATACTCAATGCGAGTGCGTAAACACGCGTTTTACGGCCTTCAGCTATATACTCATTGACCTTGTTGGTTGCGACTGATATATAATGAGATAGCTCAGGGATTGTGGACTTCAGAGCGTTCCATTCACAGTTGAGTATCTCGTACAGTGGGATAGCCATTGGTAGTGTCGGAGTGCGCTCAAATGAGAAGTTTTGCTGTGTGAGATGAGAGATCTCAAGGGCTTGATGAATGTCACAAAGGATACGAATCTCGTAGTCATTCTGGGAGAGATAACAAATGTCGGAGTGCTCAGGTCGTTGAAGGAAGCGTACAATAGCCTGTTGAAATTAGTAGGTGTCAGGCTTTGACGTTCAGAAGGGCTTAATGCAGTCACGCATGTTATATGTTGAGGACCACCGTGTTTCACAGTCCCGTAGTAGCTGTACTTCAGGCATGTATTCATGCATGTCATCTACCATTTTCTCCTTCCAATACCAATATCCTGAGTCATTACCATCCTCAATTAGTTTGCGTAGATCCCGTCTCCGTTGGCCAGATGCACGACAAGCAGCAACAACACTCCGGCTTGTTCCAATAAGAGCACGCTCTAATGCAGTGACGTATTTTTTCATATCTACAATCTTCTCAGAGCAGGCACCATGGGAGAGGGTTGAGAGTGGCACAGTAGGATTTGCCTTGAGTTCCGCTAGAAAGGCATGGACAGCGATACAGTTGACTCCCTTGTAACCCATAGGGCCTATAACCCATACTCCCTTCTAACCCATACATTCTTAGATCCCCCGACTTGGTTTGCAGGGATTTTGAGTACATGACCCATACTCGATACTCCATACCCCCTTGGGGGGAGGTATAACCCATAGGTTCTGCTTACGCAGATCCAAATTAGGCATGATCGTCCCACAGTTGACGTCCGATTGAAGTTGCCAAGCCCCGACGCACCTGGGACCCATTCAACACACTCCCCATTTCGGCTCTCGTCCACATCACTACAACTCATGGTGCGGACTCTTCCAATCTTGCAAACTCCTTGATGAACACTCCATCGCCGACTTTCCCCCTACCAATTTAATTGTGCCCTGTTTGCTAACCATGTCATCCTCCGCAATGGCCCCTCCATGATCATCAGCAACTTTTACGACACCCCCATGCAGAATGCCTCACACTCGGAGGTTCCCAGGGACCATTTAGGCCACCAGTACCAGTACCAGCATGAAAAGAGGCCCTGCAAGAATATTGAAACCATATTTTAGTCGTAAAAATACCTAAACAATATACTAATTTCTCCGTTGTCACTACCCTGAATCCCATACACTCCATACCACCTCATAACCCATACCTCTGGGAGAAAACGGAGGTATGGGTTACAAGGGAGTCGACTGTATTCACAACATGTGGAAAACACCTGATCAAAAGTTGAGCCATAGTAGAATACTGAGTCTATGATGCCAGCTTACCGGAGACGGTTGCCGTCGTGATGAAATGCCACTCCTTTTTCACGTAGCAGCTGTTCAAGCTGCCGCATCATGGTATTGTTATTGGACGCATTATCCATGGTAATCTGGCCAAGTTTATGCTGAATCCCTACTTCGTCCAAGATCTGGAAGAACTCGTTTTCAAGATGGAGCCCACTATGATAAAGCGAAAGGCGATCAGATGATCACGATATTCAAGTCGATTTTCTGGGCCTCGGGCCAAAAAATGTGCTGTTATTGCCATAAAACTGTCACGATTTAGATCGCTCCATAGATCTGTTGTCAGGGATATGCGTCCAAGAGCATTCTTTGAGGAATTAAATTAGAAATCCAGAATACAAGACAAGAGTAGGAGCGCACCTGAAGGTCGGTCTTGATCTGGTTGAGCTCAGTTCTGTATGCCAGAAGAATGAGGTCTGTGAGCTTGGTACGATGAGGAATATCACTATCTGAGATGATATCTTGACCAACGTAGAGAAGGACCTTGCGAAAATTGGACGACTCTGTAACATTGATTGACTACATAACAGTAGCTCAATTTCCCCATATGAAAAACCAACGTAGTATGACGTACCTGGTCATCTTCAACAGGCCGTAGATGGCTCTAGGTTCAGGCTAGCGACATTTCCATGTTCATGAACTTTTAGTCTATGCTTGCCAATCGTCAGTTCATACTCCTCCGGGTGTTTGGTCTTTAGGTGGCCTCGGTAGCACGTCGTCATCCCAGGTCCATAATTCCATGTTTTCCATTGACGTTTGCTTTTCCTAAATTAAACAAAAGTGAGAAGATGCTCATCGTACTACTCAGATCAGGATTGATCACCCACTCTTTGGGATTCGAGCATAGCTTGCATCCTACATACGATGTCGCTGGAAAACTTGTTAGGGTATCTTCCGAGTCCGCAAGACCCTCTGGCCAGACTGCTGGGGGATCGGGGGAAGTGAGAGGCCGGAGGTGGAACCAGACATCTGTAGCTGCAGTTTTTGGGTGCTCTTGCAGCCCACTACGCTGACGAAACATCCTGCGCCCTGGTTCTCGACTCTGGATTGGCACCCCTTCCAATTGCCGGCAAGCCGTACATCGCCACAACCACCTGATACCAATGGTGACGGTCCAACACCACATGTCGTGGCCGTGATTGGTTCGCTGGTATGTACAGTTGCGGTGGCATCAGGTAAGTTCTTTGACTTCCGCCTCTTTCCGGGCTGACCGTTTGAATTACATTTCCGCTTGCGCGTTATCGGAGGGGGAGGTACGAGGTTGGCGACAGATGAGTCACAAAGATTCGGATCAATTGCGGTATGATGCGCACTCAGAGGATGGTCAGGGAACGGCAATGTTATACCGTCATAAGAGACTGGATAGGGAAGGATATGCGGAGGGATTGGAAAGTATAGACTAGCGTTCGGACCAGTGGGAGTAAAGCCAGGTGATGAATAATGGGCATAGATGGGTGCCAAGTTGGGAGGTGTAGGGGTATGTGGCAACACATGTTCACGAGGCGGTGGAGGTGTGTTCTCACCGACAGGCAGGGTGGCATTGGTGCGGGATCGCATGGCGCCAACCCAGAGAATGAGACTAGGGTCGTCGAGGCCACCATTTTGTTTTCAGCAGGGTTGGATCTAGATACATTTGCTGAGCGTACAATTTGTGGCGAGAGACCGATGCCAATGGACATGGCATTCGTTAGTAGTTCATAAGCGGGCCCATCTGCCAGGCTGCTGGGCCGCCCATCACGCACTACGTGTCACAGGCCCAGCAGGTCACACTTCGAAGTCAGTTCAAGGTAGTTCTTGTTCAGTTCACCGTCAACGAAGTGCAAAATCACGAAGTGAACTGAAATTCACTTCGAAGTCAGTTCACTTCAGCGGCAACACTAGAAAGTGGTGCGTGGTTTATTTTTTGTGCAAAGGGAACACCATAGTGACGAAGACGGCAGCGACTATGGCGACGAGGCCGCGCGGCCGCGCTGCCATCACCACCAGGACGGCGACGGGAGCTACCGCGCCCACATTACGTCGACGGCCGCCTGCCAACCGCATAGATAGCGAGGGTGTGCAATGACACCACCACGCACACCGCGGCGACGGGGACGAGGAAGATGTGGGGGCTGCATACGCGCATCCACCGTGGCGTGGAGGTAAGGCAAAGGTGGCGCACCACCAACCACCTGCGATGAAGTGGCAAGTGAGCGCATCCGCGTACCCCACACGGCAGCGATGACAGGGCGGCTACAGCGCTCCCACCGCAACGACGATGAGGAGGGCAGGGGCGTGCAACGGCATGCCCACCACCACGTCGACCACGACGCGCAATGGCGGCGCAGCGGCGCATCGTCATAAGTGACGATTACCCCCCACCACATGACGATGAGGCGGGCGAGAGCAGTGCGAGCCCGCCCCACCACGGTGAGGACAAGCGCGACGACGACACGCAGCTCCATCACGACCACCATGTAAATGACGCACAAGGGGCAGGGGCGTGCGACAGCACACCACCACAACCGCGCCGACAACGCGCATGGGCTGACCTCCGGCTCCTTGAAGCACGGGTATCGGTGCGGGTACGCAATTAGGGTACCCGCAGATTTCCCCGTACCATTTTTGGCGAGTACGGGTACGGGTACCCGTGCTACCACCCGGGGGTATACCCGCACATTGCCTAATCTCACCCAACCTATGCCTACATTTTCCTTTACTCTATCCGTACTTCGTTGTCCCATGCAGCTCACTATGTCTACGATATATACCACTACAGACAGTCTATGATGTTCCTGCTTGTTAGTCTTACTAATGTGTAAACAAGGTTCCTGCCGAGAACTCGGCCTCATGTCTAGTGTGCTTCCCACCCGACTTTGCGTGGTCAATCATATCAGGATTTTACTACATGTGTGCTCCGGGTCAAACCAGGTTTGGGCAGTCAAAACTTGAATTTGGGAGTACTCAAGTAGCCAAGACAACTCTTGTACCTAGGAACGCTGAAGATGCATTTTCAAGCCCGAGCCAGTTTGCTGATTAAGTGCAGTCAGCTGGTGGAGCTTGTTTTAGTGGCCTGTGCTTTCAACCAATCAGAGCATGCAGCAGATCATTGAAGCAGCAACGTTACTCGACTGCCTCGCAAATGCAGCTACTCTAGGTCGCCGTACTTCCCATGTATATCTCTAGCTCAACTTTGTGTGGTCAATCGCAATGGTATTTGACTAATCTCGATTATATATTACTTGAGGTAAGGATCTATCGATCGCTACACCTACAGCATATATTTCTAGCCTGACTTTGTGTGGTCAATTGCCACAGATCTTGATGAGATGGAGCCGTCTGAAGCTTTCATGCACCCTCGTGACTTTGGCCATCACGAGGAATGTACCCAGGATCCTGCCATCAGATTGTGATCGTGAATCAGTGGAAGATCGCCCTGCTCATCTCCGAATGCTGACACAGGCTGTCCCCTGTGTTGGGGTGGTACCCCATCCTCCCAGCTCAAACATGACCAGCCTTGACCTGCTTCCTGGTGCAGGGGTTCCAATGCCAAGTAAGTAGTTAGCAAACAAATTTTCAAGTTTGTTAACACCCATTTCAGTCAATCTCGCCTTCATGCTCTGGATAAAGGCACCTGAATGGGTCACATTTTGGAAGGACTGTGGCAACCGTGCGTCATTTGACATCTTATCAGGGATGTTTTCCCTGGCCCGTCATCTTGTGCCCAACCAAGTGATGATGGTGATAAATGATACCCTTGAGTGGCACCGCACATTGAAATGCGACCCTGACTGGGAACCCCACCAAGGTATTTCCGAACATTCCACCCATCAGTGAGCTTGCTGATCAGCTTACTCAACCAGCTTTTGGAACGAACGTCGGTCCCTCACCCAAGAGGTTGATGCAAGCCTCAATGATAGCACGTTTTATGACATATCACACGCACAACTCACGGAAGTACCCCTATCTATCGTACAGTCATGACTCGCGCAACGGCTAACCTCGGAGGGGATGTTCGTAAAGCTGTTCAGCAGCTACTTTCTCTGCCAGAACGATGGGATCCAACCCATGTTCATCCACGATACTTTTTCCTTCCAGACTGCATGAGGTGGACGGATTGATGGAGGATGTGGATTACACAACGCCTCCAACGGGATGACCGATGGGCGTTTAGCTTCATGCATACGGTCGTTGACTCGTCCTTGGGGTGTCAGGTGAGCAATATCCATTTATGTTCAGATTGTTTGGTTTGCGGACCCAGGCATGCGGGACATTGTGTTCCACATGCTGTGGGTTCGCAATTCACCTGGATGGCTATCCTGCTCTTGCAGCAGCAAATTCCACGCCTGGATTGGTCGAAACTCCGGGAACAATCGAGGCAGCTGGTTTTATATTGACTGTGGTGAGTAGCTACTAGCTTATGATACCTACAACTATACTGACTATTTTTAGTTGGCTTTGGAGCTCCAGTGGGTGATGGGGCTCGGTGATCACGGCTTGTCTAGCTACGTCGAGCAGTTCAGTGTCCTGACCATGATCGTGGAGTTTTTATGTAGCATGCAAGACGGTCAGATTCACACAATTAGCCACAAGCTGCTGAGGACGCAAGGGTCACTCTAGCTCACTTCCTCAACTTCGATCCTATTCCAGAGGAAGTTGTACTGGGCGTGACTGCCGCCATACACGCCTCGCCTATGACCATCTCCCTAGGTACCAAGTTATACTAGTACCAGCAGTACTTTGTATCTTTTCTGAAGCTTAAGTTCACGGAAGGTGCGCTTGCCCTGAAAGAGAAGGATGTTGAGTGGAAAAATTTCATGTCCTGCCGAAGTTGCCTCTCGCGTACAATCCACGCCTCCGAGGCTCGGATGTTTCGAACACCGACACCGACTGAGCGCTTCGTATCCTTGTCCTTGGTCACTCGGATGATCTCGTCGCCTTTCCTCCGGAACATCTCCTTTTCTCTGCCCCAAGATACCTCAGTCCCATCTCCCCGTAGCTCCACGCCGACCTCGTCTCCCCCCTGCGCTGGTTCGACCCCCCGATCGTCTCGTCTCTAACCCGTACAAGGGTCGTCATTGTCACCGGACAAGGTCCTGTCTTTTTGTGCAGGTGCCGATCTGAAAGCCATCTGCGCCACAACGGCTCCCATCATCACACACGTCTTCTTTCACACTCAAGTGGCACAAGTCCCAAACGGACGGTCAGATCACCGAGCAAAAAAACGCTACCTCGTCCCTCCAGCCGCCGTCTCCCGCAGGCACGCCCCCTGCAAACTGATCATCGCGGCCGCAGCTATTCCCAGATTACCTAGGGCACCCGGTCATCAGGTATGGCCGCGCACCAGCGCTTTTTCGCACGACTGACCCAGCGTCACGCGACTCACGCCCAGCTCGCGTCTGAGATGCTGCTCTTGGGAATGCCGGTGAACACGATCGAGGCCACGGAGCGTCTATCGACGGATTGCCTCGCTCGGCAACCTCATAGACGGCTGGTCACCAGACTACCAACAACGGTGGAACTGACCCACCTCGCGACGCTCGCATAAAAAGACAAAACCTTTACCCTATATCAGAAACGCTTTCCTGCGCACGTCCGATGCGCTGAATAATTCCTGGATAGGTCCCATGCTGTGACGCGTGCAGTGTTGGTGCCCACGGGTCCTAACTGCTCCGGGGTACTCGCATCCTTTTACCGCGATGAGAGGTCTGCCGAGCTGCCGACATACAACATTCTTTCCAAGATGTTCCTCGACCCCCGACGGAGGTCCAGAGTTTTGAAGCGTCGTTGCGACCGCGTCAGCTCGCCAAGATCGCTGTTTCCGGCAACGACAGGCTTGCTTCTACTGTCAGCGTGGATGATCTCTTGGGTCCCCTCGACGAGCACGCACAAGGGACCATCTACAGCTCTGGATCGTGCCGCAATGGAGCACATCGTCTTTGCCAGCTCCAAGACATATAACGTTTCATTCAGTGGGTTAAGGGCGTTGTTCGATCTGGCTCCTTTTGCTGCTGAGACCATGGCTCGGAAGATGATTGAACAGGGTCGGCTGAAGGGTTCGATCGATCAGGTGGTTGGACTTACCGAAGACGACGACGCTCAGGGCAAGACAGGAGGCCTGGGTGATGCCGAGCAAACCAGCGAAGCAACAGGGGCACCATTCACGAAACGATGGGACACGTAGATACGTACAACGGCGGCCAACGTAATATCTGCATCTCCGTTCCGGAGTGATGCTGACCCTAGTTCAGGTCGAATCCACCGTGCAACATCTTGCAACGCAAGGCCTCATTCAAGCACCAGCATGAAAGCACATGCTCTTCTGATGACGATGATTTGATCATCACCTGGTGTTGAATACGTCCCATGCACTGTATTAAATAAGATGTAGCTGCATGCTACTTTCTAACTTACGTCGCTTCTTGGTCGCCCTTGAGTGATGATAGACTGGGGCAAACCGTCAGCAACTGCAAAGAGTTCAAGCGGACGATCCACACCCAACAGGGAGCTCAGGTGGTGGTAACTCGTCCTTGAAACATGGTGTGCCTCGAGGGCTTGCGCGGCTGTAACCCGTTTTGCGGGATCGAGCGTCAACAACTTTTCGGCCGGGTCGGGGGCCACAGGGGATAGCCACCTGAGAGAATGTCAGCTTTCGAAAGACCCGAGAAACAAACACCGACTTTTGGAAAAGTTCCCTGAAATGGTCTTGTAGTGCCTCCTTTTGCTTTACCAACTCATACCAAGGGCTGCTCAGTGACACCAGGCCATCGCTCAGAGTAGGCGTGTCAAAGATACGATAGATGATGACGAGCTGACAAATCTCATCGTTGCCTTGGAACATGGGCTTCTTATTAAATGACTCGAGCATAACACACCTGCAAGGAGAATGAGTAAGAAGAAGCTCCGCACCAACAGGCTCGAATGACTCACCCAGCACCCCACATATCTACTTCCGGCCCGTATGCTGTCGCACCGAAAAGGAGCCCAGGCGGCCTGCACCAAAGGGTAATCACGCGATTGGTATAACCCACACGCTGTTGCTTCTGATAGAACGGAGCAAGCCCAGTGGAACACGTCGCAAACGTTCTTGTACAGTTGCATGGAGCCATGCAAGGAGGAAGTATGAGCGGACTTTTTCCGTGGGCCCTTGAGCAAGGCATTGCAGAGGCAAGCTGGCATTCACCCCTGGTGGTGGCCCATTCAATGATGATGCGATACTGCCGGTGAATACAGGGGAATATGGACGGGATCGCCTCCATGATCAAGAACGGACGTGAGGGATGAGGGTTTGGAGTTTCTTCTCTAACTGTCCTAGCCATGAAGGTGTCGGGTGAACGCTCCCGAGGAGGACCCATGTACCTTCAATGTCTCGATGCCGCGGCAATAACTTGACCTGCGAGAGTAAATCCTTCCTGAGAGCCTATGGCAACCGAAGAAGAAAGCGCTCTGACGGTTTGAATGACATGTTCGACACGGCAACAACTGAGGTTGTAACCAGTCAGGGATACAAAGGTGGGTTGGATCGTACCAGGAATTGTAACCATGGCACCGAGGTCGAGTTCAGAGGATAAAAAGGGTGCGCGCGAACATTACAGTACCTTGCAGGAGGTGATCAGGTCGCAAGCACTTGATATTAAGCAACGAACGAAGAGCTTCCACGGCAGCTGTTCGAATGTCGGAATAAGAATTGGTAGAAAAAAGGAGTGACACGTACGTGTGCTTGGGGAACGATCGTTTCAGGATTCGAAGATTGTAAGAACGAAGCCCAATCGTGGGATAAATCGAGAACGTTGTTCAGAACAGGTTTGAAAAGACTTTCTTTTGCGTATTCCTCAAGGTGCATCCTCTGCTCGGGAGAGTGTATACAGAAGAAGCCGATCCGCCAGAGGAGACGCCAGGTTTTCCGACGATTCCTTGTCCGCTCTCGAGCCGGAACTCGAGTTCATTGGCAACCTCCCCTCGCAGCTTTACCTGTGCCAAAAGTACGGCAAGCACTACATGACCGCGGCGAAGCAAATCACGCGGGGGCGCCCGTATCCAATCAGGAAAAGGTCATTGAGCAGAATTTCCCGCCGTTTGGGGTAGTCGGTCACGTTGGGATTATGGGGTACATAGCCAAAGATGTCGAGAAAGAACTGCAGCGAAATTTGATACGAGTGATTGACGAGGTTGAGTTGTTCGAGGATGAGGAAGACGGACCCCAACTGCAGGCCTGTGCTTACGGGAGGTATTCTGTGGCGCCTTGCTCAACTTCTCTCGTGACGATGTCTGTAGGCTCTTCAGGGTTTCCAAGGTACCAATGACTTTGTCGTCGTCGAGGATGTTCAACGCCAGTCGACTCGTTGAGAGCTCAAAAGAAGTAACTTCTCAGCCTCCGGAGGCGAAGGCGGAACTCGCCAAATTGGGCTTTCAATGAAGTCCGTACGCTTGCGCTCAGTATCGGGCCGTTCCAATTTAAGCACCGTTGTGAAGTTGACAAACGTGACCCTGCTGGAAATGTCGGGGAAATACTCGACCAACGGATCCCGAGTAGAGGGTGAGCGCAAGGGAGAAATTGATGTCTCGGTTGCCAATACAAATGAGCACACGCCCACTATACCCCCTCGAAACGTAGGCCTTCGTGACTTTCTCGAGGGGGCATATGTCATAAGGGAGTCTGTATAGTTGAGATTAGTTGAGATTAGTCAAATATCTTTGTGATTGACCACACCAGAAATATATATGGGAAGTGCGGCGATCTATATCTACCTCAAGTAATGTATAGCTGAGATTAGTCAAATATCTTTGCGATTTACCCAGTGGCCCGGATCTGCAATGCGGTTGAGACTGCTTGCACAATTCCCTGCAGGCTCTGATTGGCCGAAAGCACACCCCGTTGAAGCCTCGTAAGGAAGCTCCGCCAGCCATGTGCACTTAGCAAAATGCTGAACAGCACGCAAAGTCGCACTAGTAATATTGAGGTTTGTTAAAACTAAACATGTAATATCTTTTGGTCAGCACAGAAATGCTGATGACATTCAATTGTCACGCTCTTCGTCCCCGCTCGCAGCCACATGCCCCTCGACGACCTTCAAGAGGGAAGAGCCACCTGCCGTCCTCCGGTCACCCCATTCATTCCATCCGTTACCTCCATCTCCCTCGTCCAAGCAGTGTGGGCTTCGCCAAGCTCCTGTGTCCCTGGTACCCTCCTTTATGGTTTGTTAACGGCATTTGACAAGTGAATTCAACTTACAACCTTCGCAGTCTTCGCCCACTTTCGCGACGCTGCAACCACTGGACAGCATCTTGGAACAGTTTAAAGAAGTCGTAGAAGAGAAGCACGCGTTAGCTAGATTGCTCCTTCGTTCCCAGCAACTTTATGAAGATTATGAGATGTTTCTGCGCCAGTTTTTTTGCGAGGAGGATTTCGAGCAGTTGGTATTGCCATTGAAGACTTCAGCCACTGCGACGGCTGAAGGGCGATACATCCGAGCAGTGTATGGGCATACCTTGAGGTCGTTTGCTATCGATCCTCGCGCTGTATGTTCGTCCCCCTTCTATCATCGTCATCGTGCTAATTGGCTATTAAAGCCCTGAAGTTTTATGCATTTTTGTAAATTGCGATGTGCCGTATGTGCGGTTGCAGGTATCAAGCTATGTTGTAGTATGGTTTCCGTATCTCATTCACCTTACCTCCAATGCGAAAGATAGAGCCACAATAAGGCCGGATTGGCCAGCCCCGCCTCAGTAAATCTCTGTCCAACCCAGCCCGCCATTATAAATGGCTTGAAGGTGGACTGGTACGTCCATGATGAAAACCCTGAGTCAAGAAGTTGTCTGTCAGAAGCTCTCAAAGCAAAATCCGACCTATAGGATAAAAGTTGGCCGGAACGGATGCTAACGAGGCCGTGGCTCACGTCGGAGTGACGCAAGACCATGCTCCATATTCGCAGCATACAGGGCAGCGTTCCAGTGCGTCGGGGTTCGATGGAGGTATGGAAACATCGGTGAGCCCTTATTCGAATATGCATGAGAATCAAAGGTAATCCGACATCGGAAAAATGTTGTTTGGTAAATCTAGGGCGGTGTGCGGCTTAGCCACGCCGACAAATGCAGCCCAAAAGCCTACAAATAAAGAGGGATAAAAAGTGACGGTGATCTGACTCCTCGATCAAAAGGAAGGAACACACCTGGTATGGGCCGGCGATAGCGATGAGTCTGAGGAGGCAGAGATCTTGTAGTCGCGTCGCGCGTCGACTGACGTCAAACTCACGACGTTGCCAGTCACACACGACCACGTTCGTCACTGGAAAGGATGAAAGCCTTGGCCGCAGTGAGGCTGGCGCGAATCCCCGTTCCAGTCTCGAAACGAAGATAGAAGAGAACGACAGCTAGGAGGATGACAAGTTACCTGCCGAAGGATGATTGTCTGAGCCATGCATGTACCCAACATGGGTAGAGCATTAATGCCATAACCAGGGAGTGGGGTCGGCCCACTACGGGGCCCAGCACCTTTGCCATCCTGATATCCAGAGATGTAGGATAAAAGGGCCTCCAATGGGGTGGGTTATACAAGAGCCTGGGTAATCCAAAGCTATGTAATTGTCAGGCAGTAAACTACAACAGATGAATGGCTCACTGTTTTTCGAGCGCTCGTTGGAGGTGACGTCCAAGGTTTGCAAACTCGTCACTTACGACGAGTCCGGGGGTGTCGTCCTGTGTGATGGCGACTTTGGAACCCATGCGCAAGAGAGGCGGAAGCCAGTCGAATGAAGTTTGTTGAAGACATCAGTGGCGAGTATTGGATTTGAACAGGGTGATTCAATCGTCGGGTGAGAAGCATCCGAGTGCAAAGGAAATCAGCATAGGAACGAAGGGTATGGCCGGGAATGTTTGCGGATATGATTGGTTCCAGATGGACGACGCGAATGAGTAGCATAGCGTTCTCTCTTGCCAGCGTGCAAGTAAAGCAGGCTGGACCATTCACTGCGGAATCACCTAGATACTAGCGTAGGATGGAGCCAAGCATACGACTTCAATGACTCCGATGTGGCCTCTGCCTTCAGAGTACCGTTGATTTGTAGCTGAACAGCATCGCCAACATCAGGAAAATGATCCAGTGCTATGCAAGGCTACACACTGCTACATAGTGCCATGTAGTCAGCTAGCCTGGTAGCCTAACCCCCCAATATATAGCACTACATAGCGTGGTCTTTTCCTA
>JBBPUG010000833.1:0-14941 GCA_038094535.1 Tubosaeta aff. alveolata | reverse complement strand
TTTCCATATTTGGACCAAGCAGTATCCATCTCAGAGAGGATATACCTCTCAGGGATATTTCACCCTTCCAAAAAACCCCCCCTTAAGGTCGTGAGAACCTCTTGAAAGCACTGCCAAGGGTGGTCCGGAAACCGTAAAACTCGTCCCAGACTACTACCTTGCCAGTTCACTGATCCATTGGGCACCCATGTAGAGTGTGGCACAGTTCTGTCTGCTTTTCCCATCGTTAGCGATGGAACCCATTTCGCTAACGGACGAGACTGACCGTATACAGCTTTGACGGTTTAGAACTTTGATCGTTAGCAATTGCACATTCGAAACTCCAAGGCCCCTTACTAGGTTTCGTCGGTAGACAACTGCGTCCGGTGCCTTGCAGAGCTCATTGCTCACGGTTCCCGAATCCTGTTGGGTAACCAACTTGTGCCTTGAGACTCACGCTTACGAATGCTGATTTGTTGATGCTGAGAAATTGATAATACATCCAGGTCCCCGCTGACTCACTCTACAAGGGCGATAACACTGTTGCTGGACATACATGATCCATCAGGATAAGTAATCACGCATAAAATGGGGATATCGCAGACAATACCATGGATCAGAGCAGAACAATCACATATCGTTGTAATCAAATCGCTCAAAACTGAATTGTGGCAAGGTTCGACAGCTTACGAAATGGATGGAGCTCGTATTTTTCTCATCTTCTTGAAGATATCGCGTCCGGGTAATTGAAGGAGAGAGTATGCGGACATGTGTCTGCCAAGACAAGCTGTCCATGCAGAAGTAAGAGATCTTGATGGCACAAACGACAGAATAAACTGATGATTGTCTACTTTGCACCATCTGCTCAATGGATGGCAACATTGGCAAAAACTATCCTATCAATGGGCAGTAGCAAATTTCGAGAGATTCGCAGGCGTGCGTCGATTTTTGCAGAATGATCCAATCACAGGCACGAGAATGTGCATACTCAATCGTTCGCTACCTCGCATGATAGGTGCCCAATTGCAGAGATTGGAGAACAAACAGAACTTCTTGACTTTCCGAATAGAAGTATTGTAGGGAGGCCCGCATGATGGGCTCGTCCGTCGACATGCTGGCTCATTATCAATCAATTCACTTACATCTCATTCTCATTCTCTCCCACACTCCACATTCGGATTTTCACCATACCTGGGCACTGACTGATAAGCGACGAACCCTACCGTACAGATTTCCCCATCTCACCTTCCTAAGATGCCGCACTTGGCGACATAAATCACCAAGTTCCAGTGAATCCGAAGTGGTATCACACCATCAGCTACCACCTGCTACCACCTGCTGCCACCACTTACCAGCTTGAACGTGCTCGTTGTGCATGTTGATGAGGTTTCAATTATTTGAGGAGGCTTGGTAGTCATGCCTTATGTCCTATTGTCCTGCCAGATGAGGCAAGCACCCACATGCAGAAATATATGTTGTGTGACAAACGTATTCCCCGGTGGCGTGCCACTTGTCCGAGTGATGGCGATTCATGTTTCAAAAGATGAACAATGACACATCCACTGTACTGAGTTTCAATGAATCCTTCGAATCACAAGGTAGGCAATCCAAGGGTGTGATCAACGTGTCGGAAGTCGTCACAACCCTGGACATTGATCGAAAAAAAGATAGTCAGAGCGAGGAACCGACGAAACACGAGCAGCGATGCAGCGCGCGCTCATGAACTTGGCGCTGGATCAGATGTGAGACGATGCCGTACGGATGGCGCAACGTGCGAAGCACACTGCACCTGTGGCCAAGACGCGTTAGCTGAGGATAACAGGAATCGAGAGCATTGGCAGTACCTGGGTCACCCACCGCATGAGCAGAAGTCCGGGAAGAATGGAGCAGAGTCGTTCAGCCTATGCTCTGTACAGAGGCGCCGGTGTGAATGGCCGTTTCGGCTCGCAGACAGAATGGACTGGATGCGCTATCTAGCACTGTGCTAAATGCATAGCGTCGTACACAGGCGAACCGGGATATGACTGTGATATAGAACAGTTGCTTCAGGATTAGATGCGCGGGAAAATTGATCGAGGACTCCGTTACTGCTTGGCATTCGAGCGGAGTCCCTGGTTTTTTGATAGTCTCACACTTCCGTAAGAGTGGCAGGTCGGAATCAGTCGTAACTCAAAAGTACGTGCTACGACGTTGAACACTGTGTCACCATCTTTACGATGACACGAGCTTTTTTGATCGCGTGGAATGCTGTGCGACTTTTTTTATATGAACGACTTCTGGTCGTTTGACCTCCTAGTGGAAGTGCTACATGTCAATTCCTCCGCGCTTTTAAGCTTCATCGATCAATCGATCAACTCCGACGAGCCCTTCTAGGCTGTCACAGACTGCAACGAATACTCGTTGTCATGCCGGTGGAAGTATATATCAACAGAATTATCCCTTGATATCCGACCTTCGGATCAAGATTCAATCTGCCAAAGAGCTACGTATGCAGTGTCCGATCGGCTAACACTACATCAAGCATCTTCTGATCAACCTTGAGCTCACGCGCAGGGACCCCTTCAAGTATCGACTTGTCGTTGCGTGGCTTGGAGAATAGGATTCGATGGGTCTACCGGTATATGCCATGAACCAACTATTTCGGAGTAATATAGAGCTGCGGCAGCGTTATCAATCGCCGTGAACCGAATGTATACCCCAAGGGTCGGGCCGCCATCAGTGATCCATCTCGCTCGGCGCTGATGAGACCTACCCCGGACGCCGTACTGCCTGGTTGTCAGGCGGGTACTAGTCCACGGTAAAGGGCATAGTCCGGCTCCGACCTCGGAGGACATTGTTACAAGACTATCTCACAGTCAAGTCATCGTATACCCTTTAACTCAGGTATGACGTAACTTGAGTCCGATGTTGGTGGATACTATGAATGCAGTGAGTCGACGTCTGAAAACTGGTTCAGTGCTGAGGGGGTTGGGTGTAGCTATCGCGCGTCTACCAACCCGGTGATCATCGAAGCATGTTGTGTGTATTGTTGTCCCAGATTCAAGAAGCCGGAATATTTGGGGGAGATCATTCTTGAAGGGTATGTAATCACGATCAGTCTTTTTTTGCGTAATCCGTGATTCCAACTCTGCAGCTGTGCTGGTAGGACCATCGCCGTAATCATAACACGTGGCGAGCACTGGCTCCGTGGGTCTTCGATCATGCAGTATAAAAAGGCCTTCGGAATTCTGTCTGTAAGTGTAACCAGTTTGCGCACAAGGAGGCTGGTTAACACGTCAAAGATAGATCTACCTTGGGTACACTTTACTGCGACCACCCGATTTCTAGCCCAATCAACCGCGCTCATCACTTCCTCTACTTATCCACGTTCATCATGCCCTCCGTCTTCACTCACGAATTCGATACGCCAGTTTACAAGGGCAAGGTTTCCTTCAACACCGGTGTCTTCATCAATGGCCAATTCGTAGACGGTTCGAATGGCACCACCATCGAGTAAGATCCATCTACCATCCTTTGGTTCAGCCATATGATACCTTTCGCGCTTCCGCAGCGTGGTCAACCCAAGTAAGTTACGGCCACCTTTGCCCGTGCGCCCCTTCTGATCAATCCTGTTCGTCAGCAAACGGAAAAGTTATCACATCCGTTTCCGAGGCTACACCCAAAGATGTCGACACGGCTGTCGATGCTGCCCAGCATGCCTTTGACACCACCTGGGGTTTGAATGCCTCTGGTACTGAGCGCAGCCGTCTCCTCCACAAGTTTGCTGATTTGTTGGAGGCGCACACGGACGAGCTCGCCGCCATCGAGGCACTCAACAATGGTGCAGTCATTGCCTGTATACGCGCCTGTACTGGACTGATGCGTTTCGCACTGTAGGAAAAGCATTCCATGTGGCCAAGAAGGTGGACGTTGCCAAGGCTATTGAGTGTATACGGTATTACGCGGGCTGGGCAGACAAGATCTTTGGTCAGGTACAAGAGGTATGTGTTCAGTCAAGAAGGCGTCTTCGGGTCCGCCCCTAATGCTGGTGGATCGACAGACCAATAATGCGAAGCTCACTTATGCCCGCCACGAACCCATGGGTGTCGTCGCGCAAATTATCCCCTGGAATTTGCCCTGTGAGGTGTCTGCCACATTCGTCGCAAATCGATGCTCACCGAGGTCATTGTTGCAGTGGTCATGATGGCTTGGAAACTCGGCCCCGCCCTCGCAACTGGGAACGCAGTCGTGCTCAAGCCTTCTGAAGTGACACCCCTCACTGCCATCCGTGCAGCCCATTTCATTAAAGAGGCTGGCTTCCCTCCCGGTGTCGTGAACATCCTTACTGGGTACGGCAGAACCGTCGGTGAGGCCATGTCTCACCACATGAAGATTGAGAAAATCGCGTTCACTGGGTCATTGCTCGCCGGTCGCAAGGTCTTGGCGGCGTCTGCGGAAAGTAATCTAAAGGACGTGACGCTTGAGTTGGGTGGAAAGAGCCCCAACATCATTTTCGATGATGCAGACTTGGAACAAGCGGTCAATTGGGCCTTGTTCGGCATCTTGTTCGTTTCCCCGATATGACTAAGCATGGAGCCGAACACTGACTTTTTGTACTTGCTTAGCTTCAACCAAGGCCAGACCTGCTGTGCTGGATCACGTATCTATGTTCAGGAGACCATCTACGATGCGTTCTTGAAAGCCTTCACCGAAAAAACCCGCTCAATCAGGGTTGGAGACCCCTTCGATGCCAAGACCTACCAGGGACCCCAAGTGTCCGCGATTCAATTCGACGTGCGTATCACCGATGCCCAACTCGTATCCCGTCTCTCACGCATTTCATCCTCCAGCGCGTCATGGGTTACATTGACTCTGGTAAAGCTGCCGGTGCGACGGTCGAGACGGGCGGCGAACGCCACGGGAACCAAGGTTACTTCATCCAGCCCACCGTCTTCACCAACACGTCCGCGGACATGAAGATCGTCCGAGAGGAAATTTTCGGTCCCGTCGCCGTCGTGATCAAGTTCAAGGACGAAGAGGACGTCATCCGCCAGGCCAACGACACGGCGTACGGTCTGGCCGCGGCGGTGTTCACGCAGAACTTGCGGCGGGCGATCAAGACGGCGAACCGTCTCAAGGCGGGGACTGCGTGGATCAATTGTGTCAACATGGTGAGCAATCAAGTGCCATTTGGTGGGTTCAGGCAGAGCGGGATCGGAAGAGAGTCTGGCGAGTATGCGTTGCGAAAGTGCGTCTCTGTGCTTATCTTCCTTTGCGTGTGTGTTGAGTCGTTGCGTTTAGCTACACGGCCGTCAAGGGCGTGCACATCAACCTGGATCAAAGGATGTGATGCCCGGGAAAGCGCAGAAAAAGACCAAAAGTACCTCACGTGGACGCGTATTTGCCTGCAAGTTTTGGAGCAGCCTTTCTTTCTTCTAGAGTGTCGATGCGAACATACCGCTTTTCAACACAACGCTTGCAGAGATTTGTAGTAGATTTGTTTCCACTTCCTAGAGGACTTACGAGCACTGCCAGCATCATATCGTTAAGCAAGATGTCGAGTCTTGGAATTCTGTAATTCTATGACACCAACAATGTCAAACAACCCTAGAGTTATCAATTACTCACCGAATCAAGCCTAAACACCAATGGGAAGAGTCCAATAATAAGGTTTCCAGGTTCGGGATGGTTCAAGGAGATCATTCAACAAAATCGAACCTTTGTAAAGCTCGATGGTAATAACGCTTGATTAGGTTGACCTCGCAGCAGATCCCGCGCTTATTGTAGACTTCAAACACGCTTTAAAGTGGAAAACACATAGCTTCTTCTTTGTTTAAGGTGAGACATGTAAAGACATCCGTGATCGAGTGCTGAACGGTAGTGTCTTGAAGGCAGAGGTCATGTAATACAGCAGCCTCCCGGTCAGGCAGTCAACCTGAACTCCACCACCGACGATTCGCCAAGATCATACACCTTCTCCAATCGCAAACCGGCCGCGAAGCTGTGATAGGTGGATGAGATTGAGCATGCTAGGCTATGCCAAGGCCCACTCACCCCAACGCGGTCAAGTCGTCCAGCGTCCGCTCCTTCGCGTTGTGTAACAGCCACATGGTCAGGTCCTGTTGATACATCCGAATGTTGCCGTGTCCAAAGTTGGACAACAAGGGCTCGGGTGCGACATCTATGCCGGACGAGATCGAATTCGGGTTCTGGCTTGCAGGGACCACGACGTAGTCGTCTAAAGGACGGCACAGCAGATCAGACTCGCTACACCGACCAAGAAAGAGGCGGGGCACGCACGGATCAATAGTCGACTGTGGGGAGCCATGGTGTTTCTGACGTTCCTGAGGATCACCGCAGCCTCGGCGTCAGGCCAGTCATGAATGATGTTACGGAGCTGAGTGCACGTTCAATCCAAAACCCATAACCCAAGCGCGTCAGCACATACGTAGTACACGTCTTGACCTTGGATAGGGCTTCCTTCGAAGAAGTTGAGGGGAACTAATTCAACCTGCTTGTTTTGCAGTGCCTCAGGTGCGTCCTTGACCCAGATCTAGAATATGAACACATTTAGCACTCCGCGATTGATAACTGGGATGTACAGACAAGCCGATCGAAATGCGAACACGAAACATCGCACTTACATCCTTGGCCTGCGCCAAGACCTCTGGGAGGTCTTGATTAATGATCTTGAGGTGCGGATACGTTTTCGAAAGAGGGATAGAGACCGTCCCGACACTGGCGCCGACATCGCAAACGGTTTTCACTTCATTCCATGGATAGTCTGTGAAACGAGGGTGTCAATGTTGGAGATGGAAATATTGAACATCCACTCACGATGCAAAACGGAGAGAGAGCCGGTCACATAGCTAATGCCCCCCATGGCTCGGTGATAATTCTGCCCGAATGTACATGACATCGATCCACAGGATGATAGCGAGATGACCTACCCCGTGCCTCTCGGGCTGCGCACGTCACGACGTAAGTTGATTGCTACTACGATTGTGGGGAATATAACATACATTCTGTTTCACCCAGTCAAAGAAGTTACCCTCAAAGCCCGTCCTCTTGAGGGCGTACATGACAGGGGTTTTGTCCGGTTCAAGACTGGTTGCATACTCCGGTTCCGTCATCGTCTCGTAGAGAACAACTGCACCTTTGCAGACATCACCCGTGACGATGCGTGAGAGCGCGCCCGGCTCAGAATCAGAACGTGTCACAAGTGAGACACGGTTGTTGGCAAAGGTGTTGGGTGCGACTGAGGTTAAAGCAAGGTATAAATATGTGGTACGCGCAAGCCGAAGGAGAGATCATACCTTCTGTGAAGCACCCATTGCTCGCAAGGAGGCGAAGGACGCGAGCGAGCTTGGACTTTTCTAGGTTGACCAGCTTTGCAAGCTCATCTACATGAATACCTTCCGGGAAGTTTGCGAGCGCATCTGCGACATTGGCGCGTTGGATGACGTCCAAACATGCCCACTCGAAAGCCATGGCATACTTTGGACAGGTCAGTCATGCTTTGAGTGAATGGATGCATGCCTTACGTTGCAAACAGTGTGCTGGGGTGGTGCCAGTGACGCACATAGCTGCTGGCAGGCACCTTCGAGGAGCCTCACAGCCTTCTTGAGTGCCACAGTATCGATCGCGAAGTCCATGGGGTGATAGGTTTTTGAACGGATGGTAGGATCCTCATTTCCGTCTTTCTTGTATTCGGAAATGGCTTGACGGGCGGAGGTAGCAATGATGTCGATTAGGGCTTCGAGCTGGGCTTCGCCTGACATTGTGAAGACGAGTGGAGGAGAATACAGATAAGTTGATACCGAGATCCATTGCCCATGCGCTTTTAAAGCACAATCCACTGAGAAAACAATGCCACATTCCAGGCCGCCGGTTTGGTGTTATGTCACACAGGACAGATGGTATGAACCGCCGAGAAACATTGCGGTGTACGTGTCCATGTGTTCATGGCCAACTGGGCAGTGAAGTATCGTGAACAACTTGTCAGGCCTTTGTTTGGTTCGTGGATACTTGCCACTGAGACTTGGATCCTGTTGATGAACAAACTACCCCAAAAAATCAAGAAGCAGAGATATGAGTTGCAATTCACAGCTAAAGTCTGGAATCGTGAACAGGAGGAAGACCCATATTTGGACACGTTCTTTCCGTCACGCCCATGTCACGCCAATTACTCCGATAATTACCCCTGCCGGCTGCCATTCACACCAAATTTTGCCGTGTGTGACCGACCATTCACAAATCTGCGACTATACGTTATTCGAGCGTCAACGCAGCGGAGCCTGTGGACGTGCTGCAGCTTCAACCACACTCCTCCCCAAATCCTGGGGTAGGTAGCTAAGGAGGTCTGTTCTATGGCGCTAATTTTACTTTCATCAAACCTTCGATGTGCCTGCTTGTAAGCACCTTACAAATTAGCTGACAAGTTTAGGGCCTGGTAGTTACTTGACACTCCACATTTCTACTCTGCAGTTTGTTGATGCTGGGAAACCAGGTTCGTTCCCTCCAAAGTTCCAACTCGGCTGTCTTGGGCGGCGGACTGCCAACCAACCGGCTAGCTCTTTGCTTATACCTGTATCGTCCAGAAACGCTCCTCGGCGATTGCATTGATGTGCCTGATAACAACACGACACTAAGAACGACTCACTTCCCAGAGTAGTCAACTTTTTGGAGACAATGGACAGCTCACATGGTTCGTGCTGCAGCGAGTACGTTTTATTACGAATTCTTACACAGGCCAACAGAATAGCTCACAACCAGCTCGGGCGCCAGAATTGGAGTCAAACGAATATGTTTGAGACACCCTACACGGAGTTGCTCGATGAACGTCAATCCAGGCTCGCGAATCGAAATAGTGTCAGATCACACCCAAGAGCCTTCCCGCGGAGGTTCAGACCCATCATAAGGTAATTGAGTGAGATAGGTTCTCGAGAGGATCCTCGAAGGCCCTGGATATCATATCTACGTGATGCTCGATGATACTGTGCGATAACGAAGCGAGTTCCCAGGTGTCAAACTCAAGCGTGAGTATCCCAGTCACACTGGCTGCCGGCTGAGCAGAAACAGACGCGACGGCAGTACGGGGACCGTGGAAATTTGTTGATGACACATGAGAGAGAGAGGCCTAAGCGAGTCTAGCAAGGCGTAGATCACCGCCATAGCCAATGCAACAATACGCCGACAAACGAACGGATAGGCAGAGTACGAAGACCGGAGCTGACGTATAATGGAACTGGTGTACGCCGTGAGTCACCGTCAGGAAAGCCACTATCAGTTCGCGAGGATGGTGAAGTCCGGTGAGAGAAATCAGTACAGGCCAAGGTCGGCGCATGTACCTTGGCGACGTGAATCAAAAAGTAACCATAAGTCACTCTAGTCCCCTGTGAGTCAAAGTTCTCTGGAGCAGCATTCAAGTCCATCATAGACCTAAAGGGATACATCAAATGGTGGTGTAAGGTCTCACAGCGCGCGCAAGCTGTTTGACATGAGATGTAATTGCGCTGGCTCCCTTCATCATGAGCCTTTTGATCGCCGCTGCCTAGGCTGCAAGTGTACAACGTTCGTCCCAACATACATTCTCGTGAGATCACTCAGTTGGGCAGGTACAGGAAATGTACCCCAGATCTCTCACTTCCCGTTGTCATGCTGATAACCACAAGAACCGGAGTTGGTTCAGATCTCTGGACAACATGTCACGCTCGCCACTGCAAGAATATTGAGCCTGAAATCAGTGGTATGATGCGATCGGACGGTGCGAGTGAAGTGCAAGATACCAACAAAAATAACCAACATCATGCTCGATATCAAAATCATTTCATTTAAGGTCGATCAAGAGTACAGGCAGTTCCGTTGACAGAGCCCGGCGGTTGCAAAGTTTCTGTAGTAACCTGCTTTGAACCTAATGTATAAGTGCCTTTCATGTATCCTTCAGATATATCGGCAAAATACCCGAGCTGCGAACTTTTCTGAAGCATGGTTCAACGTTCAACCCCGATCAATCAGATCCTTTCTGTCCACGAAGTAGCTTGGTCCTTGTCGTTGGCAACATCAAGCGTACTAAATCGATATAGCCTGCAGTGCTGTGTGCATTATAAATGACGATATGGTGCATAGAAAATGATTCAATGCTCACATGTTCACGTTCGCACCCCTTTTCCAGGAACGGCCAGCTCTTCATTCGATCTAGACCGTGCTGGATGCTCAACGATGCGACATTGGTCACCTGGAACTGTACAGTAAGCAGGGCACCGCAAAGTCAGCACCCAACTCTCACCCAGCCCAGGAAAAGTGTCCCAAAGGGTCATGTGCAAGTTCGATATGCTTAGCAATTGGTAACGTCTTATTCAGCACAAAAGTATTTCAGAAGTTTGAGCGAGGATCATGGAAAAAGCATTGAATCATTCGTGCATAACTTTAGTATCCTAAACAAACAAAGCCAAACAGCGGCGATTGCGCCTTTCTTGCGAACGACGTACTCGGTCGTTCTTTCAATATCCCATGGGGCTAACCAAATCCGCAAGAACAAGGACGAACGGGAGAACGCACAGATGGATAGCTGGATTCTTCATTCTTGGCATCACCATCATGCACTTCGTCGGTCTAGAACACTAGTAGGGTCAGCATTCGGTCATGCAAGCTATCACGTGTGGTGGAGACAATGTCTTCCTACATGATCCGATCACTCAATCAAGTTCATAATACAAGCTGCGCACGGAGATAGAAGGAACGACAAGCTTCGATGGTACTCGCGACCCATTAAAAAAGAGCTATCGCCGTTTGTACGGAGCGAATGATAGGGAATAAGAAGGGATCCTGGGGTGTTTCAGGTGGTTATCGAGGGTTAGACATTGGAAGCAGCATGCGCCGCCCAACCACCAGCTCAACGGTTCGGGTGACGTCAGAGTGGCGGATGCATCCGGGACAATATCATCTATTTACAGCGCCCCATATATACCCTTTCCTCCCTCCCATCGTATCCCCGCCCTCCAAATATGCCTTCAGTCTTCGCACATAAGTTCGATACCCCTGCCTACAAGGGCGAGGTAGCCTTTAATACTGGTCTCTTCCTCAACGGCGAATTCGTCGATGGTTCGAGTGGCAAAACTATCGAGTAAGATCCCTTCTGGTCTTATCTGACGACTTTTAACTCATCCTTACAGCGTCATCAACCCAAGTGAGCCATAAACTCCTTGACACCTTTCTAAGTTATCCATCATGCCCATCAGCAACTGGAAAGGTCATCACTTCCGTTTCCGAAGCCACGGCCGAGGATGTCGACAGGGCCGTGGCTGCCGCCCAGAAAGTATTTGACACCAAGTGGGGTTTCAATACCCCCGGAACTGAGCGTAGTATTCTTCTTGCAAAGTTTGCCAAGTTGCTCGAGGAGCACGCAGACGAACTTGCTGCTCTTGAGGCACTCGACAATGGTGCGGGTGCACCCACAGTCATATTTCATTACTCGAGCTGCTCCTTTCAGGGAAAACATTCAAGTGGGCTAGGAATGCCGACGTTGCCGCAGCCATCGACTGCATACGCTACTATGCAGGGTGGGCAGATAAGATCACCGGACAGGTGCAAGAGGTGTGTTCGCGCTTGAACATTTTCTAGATCGCCTATACTCAGTTCTGATGTATAGACGACGGAGGCGAAACTTACCTACACTCGCCACGAGCCCATCGGCGTCGTCGGTCAAATTATTCCATGGAACTTCCCGTGTTCGTTATAGTACTGTTGCAACATCACGAATATGCACTCATCTGGTCATTTCCCTAGTGCTCATGTTAGCTTGGAAACTTGGGCCTGCTTTGGCAACTGGAAACGCAGTTGTTCTCAAGCCCTCTGAATTCACACCCCTCACCGCCATCCGCACTGCGCATCTCATCAAAGAGGCCGGGTTCCCTCCTGGTGTCGTTAACATCCTCGTCGGATACGGTGACACCGCTGGTAATGCCATCTCTCATCACCCCAAGATTGAAAAAATCGCATTCACGGGATCGACCCTCGTTGGTCGCAAGATCATGGAAGCATCCAGCAAAAGCAATCTGAAGGATGTGACGTTGGAGTTGGGTGGCAAGAGTCCCAACATCATCTTTGATGATGCCGATCTAGAGCAAGCCGTGAAATGGGCTGCCTTTGGTATCTTGTGCGTCCGTGTGCAGCCTCGCGTCAGATTGAGGGCTGACCTTATCCTTAGCTGGAACCAAGGCCAGGTGTGCTGCGCCGGATCGCGTATATTTGTCCAGGAAGGCATATATGATAAATTCCTGGAGCGCTTCCTCGAAGAAGCGCGGTCAATCAAGCTTGGCGATCCATTTAACCTCGACACTGCCCAGGGACCTCAGGTATCTGATATCCAACTCAAGGTCAGTATGAAGAGGGGCAGTTCATTCAGTGTGTCTCACACTTCACAGCGTGTCTTGGGTTACATTGATTCCGGAATCGCTGACGGTGCCAAGGTCGAGACTGGCGGTGGCCGTCGCGGGATCGAAGGCTACTTTGTCGAACCCACCGTCTTCACCAACACGTCTCCGGACATGAAGATCGTCAAGGAAGAAATCTTTGGTCCCGTTGGGGTGGTGATCAAATTCAAGGACGAGGCGGATGTGGTCCGTCAGGCAAACGACACGCTGTACGGCCTGGCCGCGGCCGTCTTCACGCAGGACTTGAACCGGGCGATCAAGACCGCGCACCAGATCAAGGCGGGGACCGTGTGGGTGAACTGCATGAACAGCTTTAATTCGCAGGTACCGTTTGGCGGGTACAAGCAGAGCGGTATCGGGAGGGAGCTGGGCGACTATGCCTTGCGCAAGTGCGTTTTCGATTCCTTGTTGGTTGCGCTGGCTTATTCTGACGCTGCGTGTAGCTACACCGCCGTCAAGGCCGTGCACATTAACCTCGACATCAAGTTGTAAAATGTGGGAACGAGAAAAGGCGCGAAGCCCATCATCGGGCGTGTATAATATTTTTTGATTACGAACTGGGTCGCTCTTCTCGTATATCATGTTTTCTTGTAAACACACCTTTGATCAATACGTAGGATACTTGTTGTACAAGTTTATCGAATGTGGTTTTACTTCTTGAATGCAAAGATTGTGTAGGGATATCGTGAGTCTTGACTTACAGTTGAAGAGGGGGAGACTTGGACAGACCTCGAAGGCTAGCAGGGAAACCAGGTGCTAGGGACTATGCATAGACCCCTGACGCTACAAACTCCGACATTCGTTGATCACAGACATTGCCAGAACGTCCACGCAGGCGTGCCGCATCTTGATTATGTTCTTTGATGACGAAGTATCCATACAACTGAGTTTCATTCACAGGACAGATTTACAAACATATCGTCACAAGTCGAAACATGTCACGTAGACGGTACTGTACAAGACGAAAACACTCATCACTGCCAACTTTCCAATCCAACGTGCCGCAACTCAGGAGCCGCTCACTCGTGCGAGCGCGACGATAGCACAGTGCGAAGGACACCCACTGCAGGTGGAAAGTACAGTTATGCCTTGGGTTGCGAGCGTCCCCTGCGCAACCAGGGCTTTGATCGACGGAGGGGGATCCTTACATGGGCAACCTTGATCTTTCTTGTTACACTGCCGTGTATGCTTGCACGAGCACTCGTTGCAGCATTCGCTGCATGTTGGGGCAGTTGGGGTGGCGGAGATCTATGACACAAAGGTGATAAGCCTCAGCTCGTCACTACTAGTGATATATCTAGACTGACCACCTGCGCGGACACAAACGCAGCCTGAGACCAGCAATATTGTTTTCCAGGGCCGCCCTGGATCCTGCACACTGTTAGTACCGTTCATCGGATCCATCTGATGGAAGGAACAGACACGTATCCGAGGTCGGCCACAGGAACGAGCTTCCAGTATTCGCCCTTCTCCGACGAGAGATATAGCTTGCCGTCGGGCTTGTAATCGAGCCGCTTTTCGTCGTACCCAATGGTGTATTCATCACTACCAGCGTCGGTAGGGTGAATGAACGCGAACTGCCACCGGGAGAAGTGTTAGCGTGTAGATGGTCCAAATGGGGACAAAAATGGGGACCTACAGCCGGCTTGTCCATACCGCTGAAATATTTATGCAAGCCAAGCTCGTTAGGGTCACCCTGGGCGGGCCCAATGTAATACGTGTCGTCATCCTCCTTGATCTCCATGGTGTACTCCCCATTTGAAATGGTCGGCATGTTGGTAGGTGTATGTTGCGGTTATGGAGCGGAAGTGCAGACAGAGGGATGTGTCCGCGGAGAGAGACGGGGAACAAGGTCTGAATTTAAGGATGATGGCGAGGTCAGCCCCGTAAGCAAGGCACCAGAACGGACGCTTTCGCTGATTGTCAGCGCTGTGGAAAGTCATCAGCTTCCGGGCGTATCAATCGCATGACCGCCCTTTAGCGTAGGCAAGCGTTCTTCCTTCGGCCCGGTAAGGACACGACGCAAACCCACGTTCATGTGCTCCGGCGTGTGCACTCTGGTTTTTCGATGAACCATAAACGGGCGGCCAGCAGCTTATCTCCCATCACCACGTGATCGATGTTCGCCAGGAGCAGCACTAGTCTCTGGTTGCACATACCTTTTGTGGCAAGCTTAAGCTTCTCTTTGTCCCACTAGTAGGCTGACCCCGAGTGACTAGGCTCGAAGAACAGCAATCGACCGCGACCTCGACGCGCGTCATTTGGCAAGTCTGCGAATGCAAGCAAAAGATACCATTCATGTGGTTGTTGGAGAGGGGGAGGCTGGGAGTGGGACAGACCCGTGGAAGAGGCACCCCGAACGGCATGGAACTGAGGTCGTGGCTTACCTACACATGTCACAGAGTCATCGCCCTCTGCCACTCACTGTGGGAAGTGAGACCACTGGTTTCCATTGTGTCCACCACTGGGCACTGATTTTCCATTGATGCACTCACTGGATTGGCCACCAATAGTATTCAGTGTCAAGCTGAACATTGATAATTCAGTGA
>JBBPUG010000832.1:0-14945 GCA_038094535.1 Tubosaeta aff. alveolata | reverse complement strand
GCCATGCCCATCTTGAGAGAGCACAATGATGTTGGTTTTCGTGTCATCAGACATGACATAGCGAGGAGATATACGCTGTCCTCAACGATCAACAGATACTGTTATAATTCCCACAGTCAATCCTTGGAGACAGTATCAGCGTTTATGGAAACTAGACTTGGGGTCTTGATCAGGTGATCTCTTGGATGCAAACGAAATTTCCGCATAGCTTTGCAAACCGCTGTAAATACAGGATATTTGAGTGAATAGTATTTTCTGCGGAAAGCCACATAACAAGCACGACCTCTGGAAAGAGAAAACTTTGCATCACGCGCGCATCCCGGTAAGAAAGGTTCAATAGATGGTTGAATCGTCAAATTCCAATGTGCACAAACACAATCCGCTTCTCTAACGAAACTTCGTTGGCGGTCTCCACTGCCGCGATGTTTAGCGCCGTGGCCGCATTCTCGAAATCGACAACTGGGTATTTGAAAATCTCCTTGTAAAACCGAGTGACCATTTGGTGAGCAACGGAATCATCCACTTTCCACAGTGTCCCAATAACCCCGTTAAACCCAGCAAATTGCATCCCAGCCGCGAGATGAAGTACCTCATCTGGGGTCGACGCGTCCCCGACCGCAGTATGGCACGCTGACAAGAACGCAAACTCGGAATTCATATAACGTTCCTGGATGATACGCCTAAGCGTGAGCTTCCCGTCGCCCATTGCGAACCATGAATCGAATGGTTTCTCCGCATGTTGCGCGCCGTGACAAGCGACATGGACCCAGCGGTGGTCTCTGAATGCTTGCACGGCCCCCTCGATGGAGGCTGCAGCTCCAGTGATGGTCTCGAAATTGACGTTCAAAGGCATGTTCGTCTTGTCGCGGATCCTCTGAAGTTCGCGTTCTACCTCTGGAAGTTGGCTCAGATTTGTGTCGGCACTTGGATGGGCCTGGCCGACCGCCGCAAAGGAAATCACGTTCGCAAATATTGAGACATCGCGGGCTTTCTTCTGAGAGCAAAGACGATCCCACGCACGTAAGAGAGCCGAGAGGGAGGGGATATATGAAGAGATGTAAATATCCATGAGGTTCTTTTCGCCTTTGCGGTGCGGACCTGCAGCGTGGAGCGGAAGAGTAGTGAATTTCGAGGTTGGGCACCACCAGATGCGTGAGCCTGGAAGCAGCTGAATATCGTCTTGCAAGACGACAACAATTTGCTCGACTACGGAAGACCACACCTCGCGCAGCAGCTCCTTCACGTACGACTCTCTGTTTGGTCCATACGCATCGGAATCCTGAGTCAGTTCCATTAGTTGGGAACATAGTTGGACAACGTCGTTGAATGAGCAAAGAAGGGGAACATGGACAGGTGCACAAGCACGAAGGATGATGAGCGCATCGCAACCGTATTCACTCGCATTCACAATGATGACTGGTCCGGACTCGGCGGCTTGCTGAAGGTCGTCGAATCGAGGAGGTAAGAGAAACCGTGAGAATCCATCGAGACGACGAATACTGTCCACCACAGCCTGCCATTCCTTCTGGACTCGCCAGTACGGATCCGTGCTGTGTCCTTCACTGAGTTCAGCATGCTTCTTCAGATCTGAGCTCAACCTTGCGAATCTTCTTCCAAGCTCGCGTCCCAGACTACCTTTACTCTCTAACACTGCAATGGGAATATCAAAGCGGGCAAGTTGGCTCCAGAGGATCCCTCGACCTCGCTCCAGAAGCTCAACGGCCATTCTGAGGTCTCCATGCCTTATGGCACATGAGAATGCATTATTGGCCAAATTAGCCACTAGTACTCTTGCCTGCATTGTCTCATGTCTTGAGTCCAGGGATGAGTTGAGGCAGGTAAAGTGGTCCAGTGTATCTAGTGATGTCTGATATGCCTCTATAACTGAGGAGTGGTTATACTCTTCAGCATCCTGTACCCAAGCCTGAGTTGCTCTCAATAGATCAAGTGAGACTGCTGGACCACATTTCTTAAGCAGACTGTATACATCAAAAGCTTCATTTAGCAGTGGGGATAGTTGATCAGGAGGGTAAGGGGAACTGAGTAGCAGAATATTTGCTAATTGAGCAGTACCAGATGCAAAATTAGGATGTTGAGCTGGATAAATTTTCAATGCCTCTTTGAACAATTCAATTGCCCTGATCAAATCTAAGGGGTTTTCCATCACATCATAGTGATTCCAAAGTGATATTGCAAGATTCTGAAGAGCAACTCCATGAGCCTGATGGCCTACTGGACAAAGCTTCAGACATTTCTCTTGAAGATCTATAGCCCTCTTCAGATCTGTTATATTTCCTAGCTTTTGATAACGTGTACTGATAGATGATGCAAGATTGTTTAGAACAAGCTCATGGTCATTATGATCTTCTGGGCAGAGATCAAGTCTTTTCTCCTGTAGTTCAATGGCCTTGTTTAGATCTGTTGTATCCTGCTCTGCTTCATAACGATCACACAATGAGGTTCCAAGCTGTCCAAGAGCTTTTGCATGATCCACATGACCTAGTGGGCATAGGTCAAGCCATCTCTGCTCCATCTCTATGAGCTTATTTAAGTCTTTCTTAAGTTTTTGAATGTCATAATGCCTAGACAAGGATAGCACAAGCTCTCCAAGAGCATCAGCATGTTCTGGGTGGCCTAGTGAACAAAGATTGAGCCTGATCTGTTGAATATCAATAGCTCTATTGAGGTCTGAGATGTTGCCCAATTGGTCATGAGAGAATTGTAAAGCAGCTGCAAGATATTTTAGAATACTACTGTGCTCTTTATGGCCTAGAGGACAAAGATCCAATCTTGCTTGATTCACTTCAATAAGTGTAGACACACAAGCCACATTTTTGAACTTCCAAGTGTAGTTGTATAGTTTCCACATATAGTTTGTAAGGGATGAAAGACAGTCATGCCCAGATGCATCCTACAGCACACATTCACTTAGATTCAAACTAATCATAATATAGAACTCACCAATGAATTACTTGCTCTACATTCAACAGAAAGAGTCATAGAATCACCAGATAGTCTATGCAAATTGCCTAGTACATCATGAGTATCTCAATCAGGAGATAGAAATGGACACACAATCCCATCTACTACCAGACTGCAACAAGCTCACTGCATTTATAACTGCTTTTTCACCAATTGGTTTTTTGGCCCATTCAAGGCTGAGCTTCTCTGGTAACATCCATACAGCTAGCTCAACAGCTGTGAAGGGAGGGGCTGTGCTGTGGGGAAAGTGGGAGCAATAAGAATTACAAAAAATGAAATAATGCTTACAACAGAAAGGAGTGGTTCCATGTTACTATCAATCCATCTTCTGATAGTTCTCCAAAACATGTAATTTTAGACACATCACCAACAGCAACAGTAACACACATATTATGTCCAGAAAGTTTGGAGGAGATAGCCAACTGGTCAACTGCATAAGAACATAAGGAATTGTGATGTGAGAGTGAGCCAAAACTAACAGAAACTTACCTGTGACTTGGAAGGTGACATCTTCAGGGTTTTTCTGATCCATTAGATAGCTACCAATGGGATAACAATGATAAGTGTACAGAAAATAGGAGCCAGCAGGATAAGAGTTTGAGATAGGAAGTAGATATGAGGAAGATATGGATTGATGGGGAGAAAGGATACAGTGTTATAACTTCAGTAGGCACAAGGATGTTGAAGCTGTGGGAGAGACCTTGAGATGTAGATAGAAGGTGAGGAGGCAGTGGTGTTGAAATTGGGTGACAAGGACAGATCAGACTAGCATGAGAAGTGAAAGGAGGATAAGCAATTGAAGCTTGAGCACAATATGATAAACTCACAATCAAGAGAGGAATGGGAAACAGATAATATAAAATATGGAAGAGCAGTAGAGTGACTAAGGCAGTCAAGCATAGGCCAAACAGCAGGCTGGGAGCAATAGAGATGACTGTAACAACTTGACATGGGAAATGATGAGGTTATAGTTGTCAATGGGGTCATAAAACTCACAGGTGTTCAATAGAAACAGGAAAGCAGAGTTGAAGAACTGTAAAGGAATGGGGTAATAGAGAATGGGGATGGGGTAACACCAGAAAACAGCAGGGGACACAAGACTAAAGTAAGAAGGGCAGCTGAATGAGGGATCAACACCAACCAGTTGTACAACTTACAGGGTACAAGAAGCACAAGAGATGAGCACAGGATCAAACACTGGCTCCACTAGGCAGTAGCAGTGGGAAGGGAGTGACAATAAGAAATTTTGAGACTTCAAGTGGAGTCCAATGGAAGAAAATGGAGCTTCAGACAACAGATGGGATCACCTATTACAAATGGAGGACTGGATAGAGATCTAGGATGGACCCACAGAGACAAGAGAAGGCAAGTGTCAACACAAAGGAATTAGAGAAGTGGGGAGACAGCACGTAAGCGAGATGAGAGATGGAAACGATGACAGGCTTTGGCCGAACACAGTGATATGGCGAATGACGAGGTGGGAGGACACAAACACAAAGGCTTGTGAATGATGATGCGGTTTTCCTGGAGGCCAGGTGCAACACTTGGTGGTCGTCTGAGAGTCTCTGCACAGCCCTCGGAGAAATCCTTTCAAGACAGCACGGCCCTACGGGCAGGACCTGGATCCGTTGGTGATCGATGGAGGTGTTGGCACAGAGATAAGGAGTGGAGGCGCCCCCGGAATGTTACTAATCCGTCCAAACAAAACCAATAAAGGGGAAGTTGAAAGACATTCATCCTAACTTACTAACAAGGCTTTGCAACAGGCCAACGGTACTGGTTTCTGAGCATCTATGCCCTCGTCTCTCAGCACGAAAGCATACTGGAACCGGAGTGGATGTCTACTTACGCGAGTGAGTTCAAGCATTTTACGAAAATCACCCGCGCTGTCATGATGATGCCCTTCGTCCATTCAATGTGTCTGGACGTCCCAGTCTTTTCGATCTTGAATTGCATCGGCGTCACACCATCGCTGACCACGACGTGTCAACGAGCGCGCTGGAGGTACGCAGCGAATTCGACAGCCAATTCCAAATGTCCGGGAAGTGCCTCGTTCAACGTACTGTCTTCCCGCTCTGATACAAACGGCTCAGAGATTGGATACCTTACCTCTATGTATTGGCCGGAATGATCGCACATACACAACCGGCCTGGCCAAGACGTTGGGTTGTCCACTTTTCGGAATGTGATACCCTTGATAGACGTCTCGCGCGTCACCTTTGGTTGTCAGGTGCGGGATGCCCGGGATACGCCAACAGATCGAACGCCTCAAGAGGTGCTACCGTACGCCGTCTCGTCCACGACAACGATGCGCAATCCTGACACTCAGAATCTGATAGTCCCGACCATACGATCAGGGCGTAACGTCGGACCTTTGAATTATGATTAGACAACCCTGAACAGTAAGTGGCTGGTCCATATGTTACTTCAAGGTCTCAATGGAGAAGACAGCGAATGAACTCTGTCGATAATTGTCGTCAACATCGATCGATGTAGATGACGACCATCTGCATAAAGCGTTCCTTCAGCATACTTGACTGCTCGAACAGGGTCGGATTGTCCTCCAGACGATATCGAGCAATTGCATTACCATAGACGACACTGTGTCACCTTTTTCCTTTCATATTCCATAGGTCATATTTCCACATCTCACGACGTATCAGATGTCGTTTGGTCCACATGCATGGTGCAGGATCCAAGGCTTCATACTTCTCACTCTGACATTTCCTCACCTTGGAGTTGAACAGACCCTTATATGTTGGCAGAAAATTCAAAGTCCAATGTGCACAAACATAATCCACTTCTCCAATCAGACTTCATCTGCGGCCTCTAGCGGAAAACGAGACGGAAGCAAAACTAAAATGAGACTTATTCAGGGATTTGTCCGAGTAACCCGGCAAATGTGACTATGGTTGCAGAATGGATGCTGGAGTGAGAGTATTGAATGTGGCTTAGAAATACCTAGCGCAGCATCTGAAGTGGCTTTCCTCTTTGATTACCCAAGTAAAGTAAAAATGATCGGACATAAAGTGCACAACAAATGCAACCAAATAGTCGTCACAAGTCTATGCAGCTTGCATAAATCAATGTTTCTAATTTTTGAGTATCCATCTCCTCGTCTCTGGGTACGAACGCGCATGGGAACGGGAGTGGACGACTATAAATGCTGGTGAGCCCTCCGTCGGTTTGTTAAAGAAGGCCACGTACGTGGTCACGCCATTCATCCATTCAACGCTTTCAGAGCCTTCCGTCTTTTCGATCCTGAACAACGTTAGTATACACACCATCGCGGACCACAACGAGGCGTCCGCGACGTATCTTCCAGGACTGTATGGACGAAAAGCATATTGAAGACTGCTGAAGAAATGATGACGTCCACGCACCAGATTCGACGGCCAAATCCAAACGTCCAGGAAACGGTGTCCTCATTCAACGTGCCGTCATCCTGTAAGAACCGCTCCGGTATAAATGCCTCGGGGTTTGGATACTTTTTCTCGTCCTGCGACATCGCCCTACGAGATCAGCGTAAAATGTGTGCACGCCTTCTTGATAACGAATCCCCTCACCAAAGATTGGCCAGGACGATCACGCCTACACAGGTGGATTAGCCAGGGTCACCAAAGCCGACAATGTTACCCACCTTTTGGAATGTGGTACCCTTGATAAACATCGTCCTCGGTGGTCGCATGAGGGACGCCTAGAATATGTCAACAAACCTGAACTCAAAACCCGGGATCGAACGCACCGAGTGGCGCCACGGGACGCCATCTCATCGTCTCGCGCAACACTGCATCTACATACGGCAACGAAGCCCGGTCCTCAAAATTGGGTAGCCGCTGCCCTCCGATGACGTGGTCAATTTCTTCCTGGGCACGACGTTGAACTTCTGGGTGATTCATCATGAGATAGATAAACATGAAGAGTGTAGAGCTGGTCTACAGTCACATCGATCGACGCACTCCATGGAGAAAATGGATCGAACGCACCGTTTCGACGGTCGCTGGGCATGTCATCAGCGCCCATCAGTGTAGAAGATCGAGAAAGGTGATCACCTGCATAGAGCGTTCCCGCCGAATACTTGATTGCCTGAACAAGCTCGGGGTCTTTTGAATCGTCCTCCAGATGATATCGGGCAATCGCATCAGCCACCATGGAAGGTGCTGCATTTCCTTCCTCCTACAAGCGCAGGCTGAGTTTATGCATAAACATCACTAGTGGTCCCCAGACGTACCAGACGTTGTTTGACCCATGCATACGGTGCATTCAACGCTTCACACGTCAGACGCCGACACTCGCTGGCCTTGGACTTGAACCCCATGCCTGGAACCCATGCTGGCAGCGCTTTGACTTGACCAGTTATCCGTCAAACCATGCACAACAGAAACCAAATTCGGATGGCAACACCCACGGAACGGAAACGCGGCGCACACCGCGGCTATTTCAGGCGTGCCGATGCGAAAAAATATGTCACCCGCACGCTGCATCGACGTTCCCCATGGCTCTCCATCCTTGACGTCGTACCCGTACGTCACTGCCATGACCACGGTTGCCGAGAACCTGTGCAGGGTTCAGGAAGATCTGATAAGCGGCTTTAACACGCACGTGGAGAAATGGGCTGCGTAGCGTGTCGGGTCGTCCAAGAGCTGCGTGAGCATGTCGTACGCATTCTGCAGTTGCTTTGGACGGTACGTTAGGGCTGCGTTGGCGTTGAAGACTTGATGCAGCAATCGGCGGTATAGCCTGAATCTCGGCCCGTAGCGTGAGATTGAAGACACCCAATCCCAGCCGAATCTTTTTTTGTCGGTCAGCAGTGCGAACGGAACAGAGGGGCAGTACGACGTACAGTTCGGCGATCGCAGACACGGGACGATCAGAGTATTTCCGAGAGCGCTTATCAAGGAGCGCGTTGGCAACTTCCTCCGAGTTGAGTATGATGATGTCCTGACCCAAGACGCTGATGTATATGATGTCACCTGAACTGCAGGTTCAAACCGTATTCTGGTGTGTATTTGGGCAAGCACATACCGTATATCTTTGACCATGCGGCGTAAGTCAAGTAGGGCGCATCCTTGTTTACGCCAAACACATTTCCCAGTAGAGGAATGGGTGGTGGGCCGGGTGGAAACGGTGGACGTCGTGCTAGTGGCTTGAGCTGTGTAAATATGCACCCAATTGCCAACACTAGCGCTGTTAGCCCCAGTAGTGGGGTCACAGACATGACAGATGAACCGAGGTAGATGCGCCATTGGGTATAAGCGTTTTATGAGCGGACATTTGATTAAGAAACTTAAAGTTGGTCGAGCAGAACGAGAAGCATATGTCACGTGTCATCCGATTGATGTCTCGGCCATACACACACGAAAAACGAGTCGCACTGGCTGCTGTCCGCCGCGCCTGCGCACTGACCACCACCGTCTTCAACAGCCACGTCAAGAACGAGACGCTCACCAAGGGCGACAAATCGCCCGTGACAGGCGAGCCGCGATCATCTGGACGCTCATTGTGCTTACCCACACCTCAGTCGGCGACTACGCTGCCCAAGCCGTCGTCAATACGATCCTCGGACGAGCCTTCCCGACGGATCCCATCGTTGGCGAAGAAGATGCGGCTGAACTGCGTCGAGAGAGCGGGCACGCACTCAGGAACCGGATCATCACACTCGCCAACGAGACGCTCACAGCCGATCTAACACCAGATGAGTCGTCCGAGTGGGGTCTTGGTCCTGGCCAAACCCGCACCCCAGATGAACTCCTCGATGCCATCGATCGTGGCAGCGACCAGGGTGGTCGCACCGGACGTGCGTCATTGTCAATTGATTGAGCGAACGTGTTTGATGTATCGCCGTGTAGGCCGATGGACGCTCGATCCCATAGATGGTACAAAGGGATTCCTGCGCGGTGGGCAGTACGCCGTGTGTCTAGCGCTGATGGTCGACGGAGAGGTTGTCCTCGGCGTACTTGGCTGTCCGAACCTGCCAGTGAAGAGCTCTGAACCTGATGGGCCCAAGGGTTGCATCTTTGTTGCGGTCAAAGGTCAGGGCGCCGAACATGTGCGTCAACACCCCCCGAGTTCCCGATACCTTTTCTTCACGTATGTACACAGACAACACTTTCGGGCGATCACTCGGTGACGTTGAACATTCCTGCCGTTGAACCCGGCACGCTCAACTTTTTGGAATCTGTCGATGCCGCACATGCGGATCTTGAGTTCAATAACAAGGTCTCCCAACTATTGAACATCACGCGGGCTCCAACGCGCATGGACAGTCAGGCTAAGTATGGTTGCTTGACCCAGGGCGATGGCAGTGTCTACCTTCGGATGCCTACGGGGACCGGGTACCAAGAAAAGATTTGGGCAAGTTAATCAGATTCCACAGTTCATTAGACTTATTAGTCTCCAGGATCACGCCTCAGGGTCCTTGCTCGTTGAGGAGTGTGGTGGAATCATCACGGATTCACGTGGTCAGCTTCTTGATTTCGGACTTGGGCGAACTTTGGGGGAGAATTATGGTGTCATTGCTGCGGGCAAGGATGTTCACGCCAAGGTGCTGGCAGCTGTCCGACAAGCTCTAGCAGACAAGTGATACATTAACTTGACATTTACCCTAGGGTTGTAACGTTAACCGGTGCAGTGCCACCAATCATTCAGATAACATATGTTGGAATGTTTCTCTGACATTTGATACAATTGCACTCTGACCCGAGTATATCCCCATGGCCTCTTGGTATGTCCGTGCGCTCTGGCTGCTGTCCTTGTCCGTCTGACAGCTCACCTCAGGATGGACATCTTTTCTCTTGTCATGGTACGTATTGCCATTCTAATTAATAAATTCTATAATTATTTCTTCCCATGCTAAATATTACCCCACAGACCTCCCTCTTCTTCTTCGGCACCATCTTCGGCATCCTATGTGCCTCGCAAGCCATCTCCACGCGCTTCCGGACCATGAAAACCTCGCAAGTCTTCATCCACTTCAACACCGAGTTGAGGTCTGACATTGCACAGACTTGAACAACAGGGTATCATCATCTCTCGTGATGGCGTCGCATTCAAGACGTACAAACGGTTTGACAGAGAGACATATGTCGATGCGACGCAGAGGTGTGTATGATGCCACGTCACAGGAGCGTTGCTGATCTGTCACAGGAATTTGGTCAAGGTGCTCGGTACGGCAACCGTCGGACCTGAGACACAGAAACGCGCATTTTTACCGCATTCGCAATCGAGCATGGATGCAACCTCCAGCGGAGTTCATATGTATGCTGGGCATGAACAAGTGAAACGTCTGTTCGGTTTGCCGCGCCACAGGTCGCGCTCGGATGAGCATGCAGTGGTCCACTGACGATTTTAGATCTCTTGTATTATTGGCTGTGCACTTGTATATCCTCAGTATGTATTATGATATCAGCCCTCGATCTTCGCCATAAATGTGTTTTCGAGCGTGTCCACTTCTACCTCCATACGGACCTCCTGCCGCTGCCTCCGAGTCACTGCCCGCCTGGCTCGCTTAGCGTCCCTCTTCAACGTCTTTCGAGACAACGGGTAGCTCTTGGCGGCAGCCGCTTCGTACGCTGACAGATCTTTCGTGCGTCGAAACCGTTTCGGCGTGCGCGCGAATGATGGCTCCACCTCTAGATACGGTTTCGGTTCACCCTCGGGCCGCGATCGCTTCGAAGGCAATTGCACAGCGGCGTCGTCCGTCACCATCGCCACCTCCTGCGAAGCCATATCATCGTCCATCACAACCTCTTCAGATGCAAACGCCCCTGCATCCGCAGCGCCAAACAGACCTGCGAGTTCGAACGGTTTGGAGAACTCACTCAGGATCTGCGCTTGGCCGACAGTCTCTGCGCCGGGGGCGATCGCGAGGGCAGCAGTGCCGCTCGTGGTTGGGACCATGGTGGGTATCTGTGATGGATGAATCATGGGGGGGACTGAAAAGTAGGGTATCTTTTGGTGATTCCAATCCGTCAATACGTGTCGCGCAGCGGAGAGGACGTCGGGCGTGCCTCCCTGATGGCTTAAATGTCAACAATCATAGAGAAAACAGTGCAAGAGCAAGGTCACCTTGTGGAGCCTCCCACTGCTGAGTGCCAACATGGTCAGAAACTCGAGCATGCTGGAAAACTCTGGGAGTCCGTAAATCTTTTGCAGCGTTGCATGTTCCGTTCGAGCAACAATTTCCTCCACTGCATAGGATCGGAAAATGAGTTCAACGAGAGAAGTAGGATGATTTACCGACAGCGATTGGATCTTCGATATCCTCGACTTTGACCACATTGCGGAGTAATATACTGCCTTTTTGTCGTTTGCTGATTGCACTGTCATCCTCGTCTTCGTCGAATACAACCCCAGGAGAATCAATTATTTTGAGGCCGCGCTCGAGTTGAACCGTCTGCAAGCCTTTGGTATGTCCAGGTTGTGCAGCAACTGCACACGCCTACGAAAATTATGCTCGTTGGTCGCAAAGAATCTGTCACTGATAAGACATACCTTGGATCGTTTCAGTGAGTTGATCAGACTACTCTTACCCACGTTCGGGAACCCGACGACGCCGACGGTCACACTTTGAGTGGCGCTTGGTTTGTACGCTTTCAAGAGCCTAAGCAGTGCTGGTGCTGTCGCACAAGATAAATTCGAACGTTGATGAGATGCGGCCGAACGAAAGGGTAGCGTCGGGGTGTAATGTCGCAGATACCGCAACCATTGCTGTGCGTTCTCCCTCGGCACGAGGTCTAAAGGACATCATAAACCAAACGGCGTCCCGTCCTAAATAGGTACGCACCTATTTTGTTCAAGACGAACACGAGCTTCTTGCCCTCACTCTCGCGCCTCCGGACCTCCTCTTCGACGAGCCGGCTGCGGCACCCCTCCGGATCGCGCGCATCGAGCACGAGAAGGACGATGTCACTGTCGTCGATGACCTTATGGAGTGCGCGGACGTAATGCCGCCGGACCTGTTCCTTGGTTTTCTGAGCGGGTGTGTCGGTCGTCACGGAGCCAGAAGCCTGCGCTTGGTCGATTGAGGAGGCCAGCAACGCGAGCGAGGACAACGTCGGCTCGGACGCCATCGTCGCGTCTGGATCCGTACGAGGGGCTGGCTAATATCGGCATCAGCTGGGACGAAAACAAGATTGAGCAGGACCCACTGAGCGTGCTTTTTGCCTCTCTGCATTTCGTATCTTGAGATCAGGGAGTTTGGGGACGCCTGGATCCTTCTTCAACTCTAAGCTGTCATTTTAGGGCCCGGATGGGTTTGGTGGAGTAGAGACACACTGGATTTATGTGGGATAACGGTTTTGTGTAGTTCTGAATGGCGATGAGGGTAGTACGACTCGCACAGACAACGTACTCACTACTTCTGCCCATCGTCGCAGCAAGCCAAGTCAGGTATTCACTCTCCGCAAGATTCTTCCTCCGTGAGTCAGGAAGTAGAATGTAGGCCCTTGAGAACGTTGTACACTTACAAAAGTCGTTCGCGAACCCAATGCTGGTACGATCGAGCCTATTCGAAACATCCAGATCTCATACAACCAGGCCCGCTGCCAGTTGTGCCACCAACACCATTACCTGGTCGGCCTACATGTCTCATTCCTGGCCAACCTATTGGCAACAAGGGTGCAAATCCACGCCACTGAACCTCTGTTCAAACAGTCTGAGCCAAGACTTTTGCTCTCTCAAGATCTCATCCCTCTTCTTCTCATCGTGATTATCGATTATCTGAGTTATCTCTATTGTGAGTATTGCAATTCGCATCCTTTCTAGTACCGCAGGAGTGAGATGGTTGCAACTTCTGAGCGATTTCGCTCAGAACCTCTCGACCCAAATTCGGGCATACTTGGTTACGTTTTTATTGTTGATAGGCCGAAGTCTTACAACCGTCAGACCCACAGTTGTGGGAATTGAACCATTCGGAATCAAAAAAGATGGCGGATTAATTATCGACCGGCGCTTCTCTGTTCAGCTCCTTAAAACCGTCGATGTTGGGGAGTCACACAAGCTCTCGTCGTTTGACCTGTGATGCGCTTATCACCACTGGTTCCACTCGCAGCACTCATCTTTTCCCTGCTGTCAGGTGCTGTGCCTCCCCTGAGCTCTTACAATGTACATGAGAAGCGCACAACGCTTCCTTCCAGTTGGAGACTTGTAGAGCGCTACAAAGCTACCTCTACTATTCCCTTGCAGCTCGCACTCAAGCAAAAGAACATCAACGATATTGGAACATACCTCCACGATGTTTCCCATCCTACATCACCCAACTATGGCAAACATTGGTCCGCAGGAGACATTGTCCGCAAGTTTGCGCCGACCGACGAAACCATTGCTGTTGTCCGGAACTGGCTTCTCTCGAATGACATCGACGAGCACCGTATTTCACTTAGCCGAACCAAGGGATGGATGCGAGTTAATGTGACTGTCGAGGAAGCCGAACGGCTAATGAACACCGAGTACAATGTTTACATTCACACCTCTGGCAAACTCCACGTGGGTGAGTAGATACCCTTTCCTATGTGACCCAACTGATATGAGGTTAAACAAGGTTGTGAGCTGTACCACCTTCCTGTGCATGTCCAGCCGCACGTCGATTTCGTGACACCCTCGGTGCACTTTGATACCAAGTTGACTCGTCAATCCAGTGATGACAGCGGAGCCTCGGCCCTTGCCCGTGGCATCGGACAACCTGGACGTAGTGCCAGTTACATTAAGGATGCTGGTCTAGTGTCAGGGGCCACTAATGGATTAAAGGAGTGCGACAAATATATTACACCAATCTGTCTCAGGACATTGTATGGTCTATTCTACAAGCCCATTTCCACCGACAAGAATAGCTATGGTATTGGTCGGTGGAATTTCTCACGATTGTGTGTAGTAATCGCTAATTCTGTTCTACAGCGGAGTATTCTCCGCAGGCTTATCTGCCCAATGATCTGCAGATGTTTGCTCGGAATTATTCAGTAGACCTTATTGGAAAGGAACCTCACTTGGTTTCGATCGACGGTGGTGAGGACCTCTTTTCAGATTAACATGCTTGTGGAGGATAAGTGATATCTGTCCGTTTATAGGCTATTTACAGACTGTAAACCAGAGTATCACTTACAATGGAGAGTCGGATTTGGATTTGCAATATGGCATGTCTTTGGTCACTGGAAGCCAAACAGTAATGCTCTATCAGACTGGTGATATGGCAGGAAGTAATATTCTCCCCCTTTATCATCCCAGAAATCTTACAATTATTGTGGGTAGATGCATTGTTCAACAATTTCCTCGATGCAATAGATGGGAGCTATTGCTCCTTTGACAGTGGGGACGATCCCACCCAAGACGGTATCTATCCCGATCTGCAACTGGGTGGTTATAGAGGTATGACATGGTGTAGCACAGTTGTTTCTCTCAATCTTACAAGTTGAAGGTCCTGAAGCCTGTGGGACTGTGGAGCCCACCTACATCATCTTGACATTGTATTCAGGTGACGAGATTCAGGTCACCCCACTCTATGCTGAGAGACAGTGCACCGAATATGCGAAACTCGGGCTCATGGGAATCACAATTCTATACAGCACTGGTGATTATGGGGTGGCCGGAAGTAATAACACTTGTTTGACCCCTAACGGTGTGAGCTGTTTGAATGTCAGTGCATGAGAAGGTTATCTCATGCAGAGACGTTAGGTACGGAAATTGCTGGCGCACGAAAATTCAACCCCACCTTTCTGGCAACTTGTCCATACATTACTGCTGTTGGCACGACGATGGTGTTACGATTCTTTTCTTTCTTTGTCTTCACGTACAATCTTCTCATCGTACTTCCTAGTTCTTTCTTCTTTCGTCGTCGTACATCACGACTCTCTCTCTTGAGGCTATCGACACTTCCTTCAGGCGATAACTCGGACTATTAATCCTCAGACTTATTCCTTCTTCTGAGCGATATCCCAGACTGACGTCTCGTCCTCTCACCTTTCCCTTTC
>JBBPUG010000831.1:0-14952 GCA_038094535.1 Tubosaeta aff. alveolata | reverse complement strand
CGCCGCAATCGGTCTCCGCTTCTTGGACCAGCAATAACCGGAGATTGAGCGTCAACCGGCAGCCCACGATCGCTTCCATCGTCACAGGGTAGCCTTGAGAGGCTTCCATCCATTCAGGCTAATGTGCGCCCACCATCGCTGAGCGTTGTATCGAGAGAGCAAACAGGGAATCACGTACCCCGAGATATTGTCCGAGGACAATGCTGACGACGCAGGCGATTACTATGCTGTCGTGAGAATGTATCAGAGATTCTTCTGTTGAGGGTGGTGATAGCACGTACCAGAAAAAGTAGGTTGCATTGCCCTTGATAAGGGCATCTGAGATGTAGACGCCATCTATTCGCTTGGGGCGGTATCCCGATATCCAATGATTGATGCCGTGCCACAATGCGAGCAGGCAAAGCGCGCAGTCGTACACAATCACAGGTAACCAAACGATGTACTGGTGGAAAAATGAGGGGGCCGTCGTATCAGCGCAGATGTAAAATCCCGTCGGAGTCTCGTGCACGACTGCCCAAACGGTGACATCAGAATTTGCATGGCAAGTGAACGGATCTATGGCGAGCGCAGACGTACTTTGTGCATCTACACCGAGAAAGATCATGATGACAGACAAGGCCACAATTTCGCACAAATAGCCTGAAATCATGAGGGCAAGGATGATTCGCGATCTTTGGTATAAGGCATACAACCGAACTTGAAGCATCACTTGAGAGCGTCAGGGATGAAGTGAAGGAGTGGCAATAGTCGTACACACGCTGAATCAGAAACAGTACTAGGATGCTAAGCCATGATTGAACAAAGAAGTAGACATTGCCTTGGATAGGGCGGGGTTATAGAAGGAAGGATAAGATAGGTACTATACTCACAGCTGTGCAGGCAGTGTTAGCTCGAGACATCCATGAATTTGTTTTTGGATGGTGACTAGAGACGCACAACTGACGTGTTGTCAGCACAGATATGCAAGGTGCAAGGCCAGCATACTTTCTGAGTCTGGACTCCCGGTCCAAAGAATGCTATGGAAAGTTCAACGAGCGTCTTTGTTGATGGACAACCAATACCTACCCATGATATTCAGTCTAGACGTGTCGTGTTGGGCGTCATCGGGGATAAGCAATCATTCGTCAACTCACATTGAGAGTCCATCACCCATGTAACGGATCTAGTGGATCATGCGTTATGCCAACACTTGGCATGGATGCAAGCGGCAACATACAAGCAGATAAACGATGCTTCCGAAGGAGCCAGGGTGAGTCTATCATGAACAGGATCGGTTATCACATCCAAGGTAAAACTGAAGCCGTAGCTCACCCAGACGTGGTCGACCTAACGACGGCAATCGTCAGTCCGCGTCGACTCTACCGAAGCTCACACCCTCACCTCTCGATCGAGCGTGATCACTAGGTATCTGATCAACGACCCTATCTGACGACATAGCGTTCGTATGGACTGACCATGATCGTACAACACGACGATAGCGCCAACCACTGAAGAGGAAAACAAAAGTTCCCTATGACCCACATGTGAAGACGGAGCAAAAGGGTACCGACTTTGACATGTCCGAGTGATGTGAACCATGTTGGCAGCCTTGAGGTAATGCGCTGCGGGAATGTCCGCCATGAGGGGACGTTGAGGTCAACTGGCCGACTCGGAAATGTCTGGAGACACCAAAGGGCGTCCGAGAGAGACACAGGTTCTTTGTGACACGGGATTTATACCCTCGATGAGGCGACGATCGTGCAGAACAGAACAGGGTTACGGACATGGGTACCTCATGTAGATGTTTACGCAAGATGACATCTGCGAAGTTTCCGAGTGTGGAAGGCAAATTGCGTCGCAGTGGCGTTCATGCCTCAGACAGGTGTAATTTGTTTGGTGGTATGGGCATATTTTCGGTTCGGTCCTTGATCTGAACATGATTCTTCCGAGAGTCGGGTGTGCACGGTCGCTCGAAGTCATGGGTGAGTTGAAAGGACCGACGCCACTTACCGAGCCGTTTGCATTTGCTTGCCAAAGACTGTGTTTAAACGTTTCAAGCAAGCCAAACAACGAAGAACATACCGCAAGAGTGAAACACTTGAGGACGTAAATGTCATATTAATCATCCTACGACGGACTCGGGGGTTCGTCGCATTTTGCCGTAAATCGATCACCTCGGACTTGATAGAAATGTGTCAACCAATCGCGTTCGCGCTCTCACCTTCTCTTCTTCATCTCGGGCCCCCCATTCCCGCCATCTCCAGGGAAGCCATCACTCGAAAATACATCGCGTCAGAAGGAACTTGTTTCATGCAAATCATAGAGACAAGCAAACAATATAACGACGGAAGACTACACAGAACAAGAAGATGAGCGGTAATAGAGAGTCTTCACCGGTTCTGAGTAGGAAGGATACGTGACAAAGGCAGACATGAAATCCAAGAACCAAACCATACCTTGATGAATCCGATCGCAGCCGAATTTTCGCGGAAACATTGACGGCAGAGGTCAAGGCCGTATTTACGAATAAGACCGGCTTGGTGCGCGCAGAGGCGGCTATGAACGCCGTCAGAGGCGGTTTTGCAAGTAACGTGAGTAACAAGTTGAGGGGATGCGAACACGGGGATATCGTGCCGCATTGCCAGAGAAAACACCAGGACGGCAGACAAGGGAGAAGAAAGTCGAAAAACCACCCACCACTGACGGCTACCCTTGCCATACTTGCGAGGACGAGAAAACCACACAGCGTCGTGTGTCATCTTTGATTTATTCTGTTTCTGCGTATCTTGTAAATGGAATCAACCACGCCCAACATTGAAACGTACCTAGAAGTGTCGAGGAACGATTGGGTTTGTCGAAACCACGAAGATGACAAGCAGGTGGGTAAAAACTGTATAGGCGGCTGAATTAAGGTTCGAAACTGTACAAATCACGTGCTATATTTCCTTCCTCCCCTGTTTTCAAGCTACAAGTACGTACGTTGCCAGCATGCATAATAAATACTTTGTTATCAAGAACAATTGAACGAAATAAGTCACAATGTCAACACAATGTCACGAAGGCGCCAAAGTCCGCTCCCAAACATAATGACGATCAATAAACAAGAGAAGGAACAAGGAACGGAAGGAAGGGCGAACCAACAACTATTGTCCTTGCAACCCGAAAACAAGTCCCGTTCAAGCCAAACTTACGACCGTTCCTTCTCCAAATCACTGACGTACCTCCCCGATCCATACCCCGCGTTCTCATACGCCGCGATGTAATCAAACTCGTGTCCTTCCACCTCTTCTTCGTCCGACATCCGCGGGTCAGGGTTTACGACGGACAGCCTCCCCTTGGCCCCCACAGCCATGGGTGATGTCGGGATCGGTCCGGATCCCTGAGGCTGCCGCGAGGCAGGGAACGAAGGCAACGGCGAACCTGAGGGTTTACGCAACGTCAATGGACTCGTGTCCGCAGGTCCTGCGTCAGCCCCGCTTGGGGACCGTGCCTGCTGAGGCCTCCGGAATGCAGCTGCAGAGATGGTCCGCGGTGCGCCGCCTGGGCTCGTGCCACCGCTGTTCAACGACGACGTCGAGCTTGCCATGAGCGGCGAGGAAAATGGTGGCGTTGGGCGCGGATATTCAGGCGGTGGGGATCGGTATGTAGGAGGTGTTGGTCCGGGTATCGTCGGTGCACTCATGCCAGGCGCAGCGAAAGTAGGGGTAGGCGTGGGGAGTCGTGGGGCACCACCATCGCTAAATGCAGGATGATGGCCTCGAGCCTGTCGCACCTCCATCATGGGCGAGATCCTACCTCGATTCGCAAACGGGGGATTAGGAGGCGCAATTGGGGAAGGTGGGGCGGACCCGTATGGTGCTCTCGGAGATGGTGGCAGGGGAGGCGAGACATGTGGGTATGGCCCAACAGTCGGACCTTGAGTCGACAATGTTAATACCTGTCCCCTCGGCGTCGTATACCCAGTGGAGGACGGTGCAGCCGCACTAAATACTAGAGCGTCCATTTCACGAGATACTTCCCGCGCAGCTGCAGCATTGCGCGCACGCTGATCTTCAGATTCATCTGTCCATACATCCTCGTCTCCTCTGGCACTATCCTCCGTGTTATAAAAACTGTGTCTTCTGTGCGTAGCAGCTTGGTGGACGTCACCCCCGGCCGAATCCGCAGACGGAGGAGGAACTCGTGGAATTCGCCATTGGCTCCTTACGCGTGATAGTGGGGTAGTGTCTCCTCCATCGGATGCTGCACCCGTCGACAAAGATTCTTGAATAGGCGTCGTACCTCGATTGTCACTGTGCACCTTAGTTGCGTCGACACTTGCTCCACCAGCACTCTCCGAGAATGGTCCATCTTCATCGTGTCGCTTACCACGTCCAGCATCCTCTTCAAAAGATGGACTCTCACGATCGTAAGCCAGCCCGTCCTCTTCTTCCCCATCCCGTTCCGAGGAAGAAATAAGTCGCTGTGAAGGCACACCCGCGCTCGACGATGCCGGACGATCAGAATGAGCACCATCCTCACCCTGACCCATTCTATCATCCCAAGCCCTAATTGCAGCCGGCGCCGCACCTGGCGGAAGACTTGGCGGCGAGGTACTCCGTCGCATTGTCCTTCTATGGCCCTCTCCTTGCTGAGTGGGTGGAGGTGGGCCTATATGCCCGTTTGTAACTGGGCCGTGTGGTTCACTCTGTGCAGATCGTGCCGGGTCGGGGCTGATGGATTCGTATTTTGGAACAGGTTCGTCAGGGACGGGGTGTCCAACAGAAGTAGCATCCTCGAGAGAAAACCCTCGATGGGATTGGGAGAGGGCATCAGCTATGGATGCCATCAACGATTGATTTTCCTCTGTATGCGGCACCCCGGTATCATACGGAACAGACGCCGGAGGTTGTGTATGGCCCACCGACGACGCCAGAGGGTCACGGTCCCTATTTGCGGGCAACGACGAAAACTGCGGAGGGGCATGCCTTGGCGCATGTACTCCGAGTTCGTCAACAGAAGCACGCCTATTCTACAATGCCATGCATACGTCAGCGTACATACTCATAGCCATGTGTTGTATGACGGCAGTATATATAATACCAGCCTCCATGCAACGGCAAGGCGACATAAACATGAGACATACCACAGGTGCATGGCCAGGTGGAGGCCCAGGCGGAGGGTTGTACGCTGGCACGCCCAACGTAAGTTCGCTGCCCAAGGATGGCGTTGGAAGGAAAGGCGATTGAACCGGAACGTCTTGAGAAGCGGAAAGTGGGGGTTGAGAGGCGGGTGCAGCAACATGTCCAGTGGGATTACTGGAAAAGGTGACCTGAGAAACCGCGCGTTCTGCCTCCATAACCAGGCGGCCTGTACGACCATGTGCATCATAATGCGCACGCGGGAGGCCAGGTTGCGTGACGTCCTCAGGGATGGACTACGACAGGGCAGAGGGCGAGGGTGAGAAGAGACGTAGACATATGATAGCTCGTACTTGCCTGTATGAGCTGTCTGCCAATATCACCCACGATCTAGAGAGATCAGTCAAAAGAGGTGAAGAGACTGTAGAGGGATGCACATACCACACCCTTTTCGCAACACTCAACGAGACCACCAAACTTGAGGCTCATCCAATCTCTCGTACATTTGCGCTTGTAATCACCCAATTCCGTTTCCTCGCGGAGGATCTCGCCATCCAAGGCACGCATCTCTTCGCGCAACTTGTTGAGAGTATCTGTTTGCACAACGAGATTTTTGTGCTCAGGGCTCATCTTGTTGAGTTTCTTCTCTGCAGCCTCAGCAGATGCACCGACACGCCGCCGACGACGACGAAGCTCGTCCAGTGCTTCTTCGCGGGTCCGTACAGACTTCATGCTATCTCGCACCGTGTGATGGAAGGATGAATAGGTCGTGAGAGCGCCTGCAAAGTGGGCTAGTATCGTCGACGACGCAGTCAGGATGTCCTACAAGAGAACGATCACTCTTCCTTTCAGTGCATCAAAACGAGAACGCACACCGAGATCATCACCCTCGCCTTGGCCCCAAATTCGAAGCGCATCACTCGCTTTGGAAAGATCGACCCTTAGCTTCTGTAGTCTGGATTTGACAGAGAACAAATCAGTTGTTGTGTGTGGGCAAGCTGGTCAATACTCGGTCGACGCACGACATGAGGACGGTTTTCTCTGCTGTAATGAGGTCTTGTAGTGGTCGAAGGTCCGAGTTGCCTGCGAGTGCAGGTATAGTTGTGTTGTGCGCGATCTTTGTCGCCGCAGACTTGAACATGGTTATCGTTCAAGAAAGACGAGCGGTGTGGTGTTGGTGTAGACGCCGTGGGTGTGCTGTGCTGCATAGCTCTCGGAGCAGCTGCGGCCGCCGGCATAGGAGCATCTCGGAGCACGACAGCCAATGAACGACAGCGACAAGGCTGTAGCCTAATTAACTACCAGAAGATTAGACGTCCGATATACGCAGGATTTGGAATAGTAGATCTTCGAGTAACACGTTCGTGGATACTACACAAAAACGAGACAATTCAACATCTAAATGGATGTTCCTGAGTATTTATATAGTGAATAACAGCATAGCACTGGATGCGTCGATCGAGAGTATCAATGTAAACCTTGCAATTCATTGTGACGAGCGAGGAAAGGCACTAGAAAGTGATGCCCACCTTCTCCTGAGCCGCGCAGGCTCTGCGATATGGTCGAATGTGCAATGGAATGACTGCAGCTGTTCTCCAGTTCACTGGTGTGAACAGATTCCAAGTCTACTGTCGTCAGATTCTGTGTCCTTGGAAGTGGTGTAGTGAAATCATCGTCATACGGGCAGCTCCCCGACTTGGGTGGGGAATCGTTGTCACGGGATATCCAGAAAATTCGGTAAATGAAGGTGACAACAACAACCAAGTTGCACACGATCATAAATACCGTGACCTTTGGTCAAAATTTAAGCCTCAGCATGCACAAGGAGAAAGGGAGAGCACCGAACCTGTACAAATGTAATAATCTCTTGTACTTCTGCACTCTTAGAACTAACAAACTGACTTATCGCGAGTGCCAACGACACCATGCACAGGTATACACTCGACGAAAACAGGTACAGAATCATCCTGCGTTGTCGCCGAGGAAGTTTAACCCGCCAGAGAAGCTTGATAGAAAACAAGACCGTAACCAGATCAGCAACAACATTCACTGCGAAAAATAAACAGATTTGTTCGATTGAAAAGGGCTGCGTTTAAATTACTCACTCGCCGCTTCCAATATGGAGACGGATGCTGGTAACATACAAGTCGGACCAGCCCCCAAGATTATCGTAGTCGTGCCTGCAAACCACCATGACAATAAGCCGAATGTGACCGCCCAGAAAACGATGAAGCAAGCTGCTGTGAAGAGCAGAATGCGCCGCAGAACGGTCGACGACGTAATTCTAATTATTGAAAAAATGAGGCTCATGCGCACAGACCTGAATAACAACTGATCACTACGGCATCCTCCACAGATGAGAAATATTCTACGTAGGCAGCACTTACCAAGTGACGCTTGCAAACATGTACGCTCTGACCTTACCGGCGAGGACAGACTCAAAATGAACTGTGACCGGGTCGTTAATACGCGATGTCAACTTCAAACGGGCGTGCCTAGAACTTTCACTTACCACTCTTGGCGATGACAACTAAAGAGCAAATGACCACTACTGTGCAGAGAGATGCAACCGCTGCCCACACGTCTTCCCACCAAAATCGCTGCAACCTCAATCGAAGGCCCAATCGAAAGAACGTGATTATTACCGCCAGACCATTGACGACGCTAAACGCGACTGGGTATTACTGTTGAACACCCTGCAAGGGCAAAGCAGGATAGCTGTTAATTACTCACTTGAAAGATCTTCATAGTTGATTGACATGGCAGGATTGTGAAGGACGTCTTGACGCACAAGTTACAACAGTGGGCTACCCCATGCCCTTATGAGACACGCCCCTGCAACTTGTCCACATGCTCGCCCTGTGAAACGGTAGCGCCCAAACCATCGGGTTTGCCTTCAGATCGTTCCAGCACTCGCTGGGCAGTGCTGCGCGAAATGAGAGGGAAAATGCGGATTACGTCACTCTCACGGTAGGCCTTGCGTGAAACAAACCAAAGGAGCACGAGGTCGTCATCGTGCACTGCGAGGGCATCCTAGTAAGCGAACATTTCCATTTTCTGAAACAAGTATAATGAAAGGACGCAGCCACAAAAGGCGTCGTAGGAATCTGGAAGTTGGAGTCTTGCTCTCAAGCATGATTCCCGCGGTTATATCAGAGAAGCCAAGCTGTACTGACACATTACGCTGTACGATCTGATACTGGCAACAACGGTCACTGATTGGCAATGAATAGCCATCGTATAAGCAGAACGACGTCTGCCAAACTCGACGGTCTGGTTTTGACAATAATGATGACCATGCGTGGAGAAGACCTCTCGTGGTGGAGACACATACCATCATACATCTGGAAAGTATATCCGTCGTGGGATCGAACGTTCAAGCTTGTCAAGCCTGTCCTTCCACCTCTCTCACACTCCCATCTGCGAATGGCCAATCGGTGTACCCAAACGGCGTCAGGTTTCCTGCCAAGTAGTACTTTGACCGGTCCGTAGCGGTGAGGGGCAAGTTATTTTCTAGCCGTGCAGGGAGATCAGGCTAACCATGGAATCAATGTGCACTCTCGCGAAAAGTAAAATAACACTCACGTTTGATACGTATAACCGCCCAAAGGCGACGAGTCCTCCCTTGCTCTCCGTGGTGCGCAACGCTGTCTCGCGGCTATGTCCACCAGCAGATATGAACGCCCTCTCCTCGCCACCTGCACCGCCTTTCCATATATCTCGCAAAAAGTCGTTGCTCTCGTCTTCCGTGGCAACCCTGTCCGTGTTGCCCGCCACACGAGGTTCGACCGCATGAAGGTACGCCAGCTTCGGATGTTTATCGCGAAGTGCGGTAGTGAGATATGTAAACGTCGGCTTGGGATCGGGCATCCTCATATAGTATTCCAAGGGCTGAGACGAATACCGACGCGATCCGCACCGACGGCATCTACGACAACATCGACAATCTCTCTCGCAAATCGTGTCCGGCCTTCTTCGTCCCCGCCCCACTTGTCCGTGCGCACATTGGAGGTGGTCTGAGTGAACTGGTCGATTAGGAAACCGTTTGCTGCGTGTACCTCCACCCCGTCAAATCCCGCACGGTGTACGGCACCACGGGCCGCAGTCGCGTATGCAGCGATATACCCTTCAATCTCGGCCTCAGTTAATGCACGGGGGGTCACCGAGCGACCGGTCAGCGGAATTGCTGACGCAGACACATACGGCGAAGGTGGATCGTGTTTCTCCAGGACATTCGTATCCGCAACACGACCAAGTGCCCAGATCTGGAGAAAGATGTACGACCCCTTGGCGTGGACGGCGTCGGTGACCTACAGTCATCAGCTATAGAATGCGTTCAAAGAGAGAGAGAGCGGACATCTTTCCAAGCTCGAATTTGTTCGTCAGTATAGATGCCTGCAGTGGCATGTGGCTTTCCGCCCGCGTTAAGGGAGATCACGGTTAATTCAGCGATTAGCAGGCTTCCGGGCATGGATGCACGCTGAGAATAATATGATGCCATTTGAGGCCCCGGGACACAGGAGGCGTACCCTCGGAGCCGTGTCATTGGAGCGAGCACGACGCGATGCTGGACAGTCAGCCGACCAACCTTGATCGGCTTGAAAAGCACGGGTATCTGTTGTTTGGAGGTCATCTGAGCGAATTAGGTGCAGGTGGTGGAAGGAGAGCGCTAAGGAATCATGCAGTGTGTCCATCATTTTATTCCCGCTACTTAAGTAAGCGGGTTTTTAGTCGGGTCATCCCTTAAATCACGTTTGGCGCATCTTTGGATTTCGCTTGACCCCGCGGGCGTGCGAGGAATGCTAAGTACAAGGAGGTAGTCTACTGGTACGTGTACGGGGGATATGGGGGTAAGCGCGTAGCACTTTCCGGCCCAGAATGGAAGACCCGGTGGTGCCTGAGCCTGAGCTGCGATCCCGGGTGTTAGGAGGCTACAGCGACACAGAGGCAGCAAGGGCGTACTTACCCATGTGGTAGGAGTCGGAGTGGTGTGGTACTGCAGTAGTGAGTAGGGAGTGTCAGAGCTGGACTGGAGGCATGGTGTATTGAAGGAAGGCGGCATGAAAAACTGGTTTAGCTTGGATATATGGGGTGAGAATCTGCGTGTGCCTTCGCAGGTATACTAGGAATGCATCGCTGGCCCAGTGACCTTTCACTTTGACGACCTCGAAGGGGAGGTTGCGGAGTAGGTACTCTAAGGTGGCGCCGATACGCAAGCTATTGTTAAAGTGTGACTCCGTATATCTTCCGATACTTCCGATGTTTCTGGAATTCCCGCGCTTCCGACACTTCCAGAAGTTTCCCGCGCAGCCACTTCCAATAGTCTTGAAGTGCTTCTTCTGCGGGAAGACCGGAAACACCTATTTTTAATACTTATTCCATTTACACTAATTTGAACATTCCGGAGTTTTATGCGATCACAACTCTGCCCATATTTTTAGCTTTACGTTACTTTTCTCTCACCTCAGTCGTGTTTCACACCGTGGGCAGTGACTGAGGTGAGACTCCAGCTGTTTCTTCATTGTAGTTCTAGCTAATGTACTGTAGTAGGCACACCTGTCCTTACTATAGGTGAATTAAGTCATGTTTCACACCATGGGCAGTGACTGAGATTCAACAGTCTGCAGTCGCCCACTCGATCGCTCAACTGTATGACAAACAAGAGAGACTCGGATCATCATATTGCTTTTCTAGCACTGATGTTGCAAGGCAGAATTCCGAAAACCTCTTCAGTACTATTGCACACGACCTCTCCGACCACGATCCTCAGTATAAATCTGCTTTGTGGGGAGTCGTGAAGGACAATTAAGCTCTTCACACATTGTCACCACTGGTGGAACAAGTTGAGCGGTTTATCATAGAACCTAGTAAACACCTTCATGCCATTGGACCGTTGGTTATTGTGATTGATGCCCTTGATGAAAGTGGTGATTGGGTCAATCACCGACAACTTCTTCAAATAATCTCTACGCACTTCACTGAAAATAATCTCCCAACAAATCTTTGTTTCTTGATCACTGCTCGCCCAGAAAGTGACATTCTTGCCACGGTCTCATCGGGTTCTCATCTGGTCCACAAACAAATGGGAGACATTCCCAATGAAATCGTCAACGAGGACATCAAGAGATTTATCTATCATTCCCTTTATAAGTACCCCGAACTCAACTCCTGCTGGCCTGATGAGGCGTGGTGTCAACTGCTAGTCCATCATTCACAGTGCCTATTTCAGTGGGCATCGACGGCATGTAACTTTATTGAAGGAGATGTCACTGCTGGTCTTGACCTGTGCGAACGGCTCAAAATACTCCTGGCAGATAAAGATGACTCCGTGCATCCATTGGACAAGCTTTACCAGACCATTCTAGAACGACAATTTACGCTGAGTGGCACTCATCACTGATTTCATGATGTGATGGCTAACATCCTCACTCTCAATGAGCCACTATCATTAGCTTCTCTGACTGCATTGTTTGGTGATAATTTGAAAGCCAGGGAGATAGTCAAGCCCCTTGGATCCTTGTTAGATGGAGTGCTTGATGAAGACAAGCCCATTTGTCCACTTCACACATTCTTCTGTGATTTTCTGCTTGATGAGACACGTAGTTTGGTGTTTCATGTTCCCATCTTATCTCACCACTCTCTCCTCCTTGGCCAGGCATTGCTTGCATGCATGCAGAATATGCTCAAATTCAATATATGTAACCTCAAGGACTCCCAACTTTGTAATGATGTTGTCCCTGATCTGACTTTTCAGGTGGACAAGGCAATCCCCCCCCATCTGTCATACTCATGCCAATACTACATGAACCACCTACAACACACTTAATGTACCTCAGATTTGTTGAATGAGGTCACCCTATTCTTCAACCAATTCTTCCCCTACTGGCTTGAAGCCATTAGTCTTCTCTGTGTATACCTTACCACTCCCATCTATCCTCTCTGCCTTGGAGACCTGTACCATTCTGCAGACTTGGGCTAGGGTAAGTTAAAGAAAATTATAAATGAATGCTAATAAAAAAATGACAGGACCATAAAATTGCTATCCTGTCATCAGAAGCATTTAAATTTATTCAAGTATTTGCACCTATCCTTAGAAAATCTACTCCCCATCTATATCTGTCAGCCATGCCCCAGACTCCTTTTGGTTCCCCACTTTGTGCACTTTGGGCCAATCATCTTCAAAAGTGTATCCCTGTTGCCTCTGGCCATCCAGTTACTTGGCCATCTGGGATTTATGCCTTAAAAGGGCATACAGGGGATGTTAACACTGTGGCCTTCTCACCCAATGGTATGCATATGGTTTCTGGCTCTTCAGACAACACCATTAGATTTTGGGATGCAGCCACTGGACATCATGTCATAGGCCCACTCCAGAGACACACAGATTTTCAGTCAGTTGTCTACTCTCTCCTGATAGCAGGTGCATTGCTTCTGGCTCTTCAGATAACACAATTAGGGTCTTGGATGCAATTACTGGTCAATGCATAGCAGGGCCATTCAGAAGTCATTCAAATTCTATTCACTCCATCACCTATTCTCCAGATGGTATATCCATTGCTTCAGATTCTGAGGATAAGACCATCAGGATATGCAATGCAACTGCTGGAAAAGGCGCAACAGGTCCATTTGAGGGACATACTGGAGGTGTCACCTCTATTGCCTACTCACCCAATGGAAGGTGTATTATTTCTGGTTCCAAGGACAAGACAATTAGGGTTTGGGATATAGCCTCTGGTCAAACTATTGTGGGACCACTTACCTGTAAGAGCCATAGAGATATTGTAACCTCAGTTGCATATTCTCCTAATGGAAAGGAAGTCATCTCTGGTTCTTGGAATGCTACTATCATGGTCTGGGATTCAACCACTGGGCATTTAAAAGTGGGGCCACTCCAAGGGCATACAGATGGGCAGAGGCAGGTCCATTCAGAAGCCACACAGATTATGTCAAGTCAATTGCCTATTCTCCTGATGGCAGACATATTGCATCTAGCTCTTCAGACAAGTCAATTAGGATCTGGGATGCAACTTCTAGCCAAAGTACAGCAGACTCATTCAATGGACATAAAGATATCATCTGCTCTGTTGTCTATTCACCTGACTCCAGACATATTATCTCTGGTTCCAAGGATAAGACAATAATGATATGGGATGCAATTACTGGCAAATGTATAGCAGGGCCACTCCAGGGCCATATTGCCAATGTTAGGTCTGTTGCTTACTGTAATGCGAGGTGTACCCAAGAGGACGTAGGTAACACGAAGTGTACTCAAGAGAGTGTTCGACTAAACCCAAGAGAGGCGGACGCTCACGAAGAGGTACCACAGCGTCTCTCCTAGCAAGCTTAGTGCGAACCAAAGACAGAGGACAAAGGACGAAGACGAGGGAGCACACTGGTCTCGAGAATTACTCGAGTATAAGAGATGAGTACGACGAAGACTAATGGATAGAAGATGAGGGACCTAGGACTAAGAGATTCGAGAATCAAGGACGAAGGATGTTGGATAGGACTGAGGACAATGACGAGGAACTCAGAGGACTCGAGAATCGCTCGAGGACAGAGAAGGGCTAGCACCAGGTGCGTAAATTCAGAGTGAGGAACTATAATACAAGCGATCTGGTATATAAGTGTTCTAGTCGTGGGAGAATGGAACACTGTGGAATGTGATGGAACAAGGGGGAACATCGCCGTCGTGAGAGAGACAGCTGCAGAGCTAATCGTCCAATGAGAGAGCAAAGATAAGGCAAGATAAAAGAAGAAACTGTAGAGTCGAGTCATCCACCTTGGAAAGGAAATGACAACATGAGGAAGTCATTGGAAGGGGAAAGGTGAGGAGACGAGACGTCAGTTTGAGATATTACTCAGGGAAAGAAGTAAGCCTGAGAGATAAAGGTAAAAGTTATCACCCGAAGGGAACGTTGATAGCCTCAAGAGAAAGTCGTGGTTGACGACGAGAAGAGGGAGAACTGAAGGAAACGATGAGAGAAGGGTTCACAAGAGAAAGAAGAAGAAAAGAATCATAACACTTACTCACCTGATGGAAGACAAATTGCTTCTGGCTTCTGGGATAATAGTATTAGAGTTTGGAATGCAACTACTGGTGAATGTGAAGCAGACCCATTTCAAGGTCATACAGCTTGGATCATGTCTGTTGCCTATTCCTCTAATGGCAGATACATTATATCTGGCTCTATGGATAATACTGTCAGGGTTTGGAATGCAGCAACTGGTCAGACAGTTGCAGGGCCATTCTAGGGCCATACAAATTTTGTCAGTTGTGTTGCATATTCACCTAATGGCAGACATTCTGCTTCTGCCTCTATAGACAATACCATCAGAATCTGGGATGCTGTTACTGGTCAGACTATTGTAGGGCCATTGAATGGCCACACAGATCATGTTAGATGTGTTTCCTATTCACCTAATGGCAAACATATTGTCTCTGGCTTTAAAGACCAGACAATCAGAATTTGGGATGTAGCCACTGGTCAGACTGTGGTAGGTCCATTCAAGGGCCACAAGGACACTATATTAAGTGTTGCATATTCACCTGATGGAAGTCACATTGTTTCTGGTGCTATAGACAAGTACAGTGGCTCAAAAAAGTGTCCCAATGTTGGGCCATTTTGAACAAATAAGTTAATTGCCATAGATAGGGTACAAATAAGAACAAACACTTGCAGAGTCAAAGATAGTACTTGCTCTTGGCATTCTAACGCCGCTTACATCATGTGATTTTGTTGCCATGGCACTGAGATATAGCCATTTTAAAATGACATGTCATTGGGACACTTATTTGAGCATCATCTGAGATCCAGACTTTTAGTATTTAGTGGGCCCTTCTTTGGCCTTA
>JBBPUG010000830.1:0-14963 GCA_038094535.1 Tubosaeta aff. alveolata | reverse complement strand
CATACCCATGCCATGGGTGTGGGTATGGGTATGGGTATGCAACCAACCAACCCACACCCATACCCATGCACACCCATACCCATGACCCACGTGGGTTACCCATACCCATGCAGATGCCTATGTTTTCTTTGGCAGTATTGCTGTTGTATGATGATACTTTGTGAGATCCATTGTGACATTAATGTGGGTCCAGGAAGTGCCTGGAGGGCTGTTGTATGGAACATTTCCACATGACTGGGTGGGTCTCATACCATTTATGGGTGCACAGCATAGATTTTACAAACCTATCCCTTTGGATCCAGGAATAAGGATAATGTAATGGGCTTTTGAATGAGCGCCAATTGTATTGTTTGGACAAACATTTTGTCCTTTTTGCTTCCTATTCTATCTTCACATTGCCCACACCCAACTCTTAGACAGTGTGCTCCTGCCAGTGACTGATAGAGATGATAATCCAGACACAGGACTCCAAGGTACAAGGTACAAGGAAACACAATAATACTTGTTATTCTTTCTTTTCTTAGAAATTGTATTTCATGCTACAATTGAATCTACAGTTGGGCATCAAGGCAATGAGTCTTCCACTCCACATCATGAGGGACACATGTCACTTTCCCACATTCGCTCACTTTTGCATAGAGCCATTGAATGCATCTACCCCATCCATGGTCCTACTGACCTTGTCCATGTCTGAAATGACACTGCTTTCACCAACAACAAGCTCGCACAGTCAGTCCCACCATTGTACCAAAAAGGGACGCCGTGGTAATGATACCAAGGGCGCAGGGGACGCTACGCCTTCTTAGGGACGCGCTCTCTTCCTGATCAGTCGGCGTGGGGGGACGCACGCATCACACGGCACGGCGTCGCAAGAACGGCGCGCCCTGCGCGTTCACATGGGCCGTATCTCGGCTCCCGATCCGGGCGCACACCGCGCCAGCGCCTGTACCCACCTCGCCCCGCGGGCCGGCCCATCGCTCCGACCCCGATACGTGTACGCCACGTTGCGCCCATGATGCGCACTGCGATGACGTACAGAGTCGCGCGCGCTGGACACGTCACGACGCGCGAGGCGCCCCCTCCATGACGATCACCGCATTGTCGACGGGTATAGAACAAGGCCTTGGCGACCCGCCCACCACCGCGTGTCGACACGTATGGAACAAGACAAGGGGACGGTTGCGTGTGGATCGCCACGTTTCATAATCGGCACGCGGCGACACGACGGGACGCGACGGGACGCCGCCCGTCTGGATGTGAAACAATGAAAAAAGACGCACCTATGCGGCGTTGCCCGCGGACCCCGTCGGCGCAAGAGACGTGGGCCGTCCTGATCCCATCAGCCGCACTGGCCCCGCCGCCAAGAGGGGGGGAGAAAGAAAGATGGTACACATTATATTTCGTGTTCAGGTGCTTCCTTCTAAATCAGTGCGAGGATGCAGGACGAAAGAAACGAGGGGAAACGGCTACGAGAAAAAAAAACACCAAGGAAAGAAAAGCGAGCGTAGTAAGACACACAAAGCGGATCAACATCCCTAGTCATGAAATGGCGTCGCATAACGAAGACATCTACAGTCCATTTTGTTTTTGCCCGGACAGCGGAGAGCGTGGTTTCGTCAAAAATTGATACACGAGTTGCGGATTGGATACAGTGTGAAAATGCGAGATCGAGTGTCGAATGCGTTGGGTCGTCCGAAACCGTGGCCTCTCCCTTCCCATTTTTCCCCCCCACAACCAACACGTGAAGAGAATGTGTCCGTCATGACTCCTCGTTCTCGCCGTCTTCTGCCTTCAAGCTCGTACTCCGGTTTTCGGCCGCGTGAACAGCCTCGAGGAGCTCCGCATCAGCGTCCGCGTCTGCATCAGCATCCCCATCTGGATCGCCCTCGGCGTCCGCAGAGGACTCGTCTGATCCACGCCGCGAGTGCGAGTGTGAATGGTTCGGTGATGCAACATGTTTCGGTAATGGCGGTGCAGCTAGAAACGGTGAGATTAATTTAATCAAAGAGGAATAGCTCAACGAGGGAAGCGGCATCAATAGTTCTTACCAGAACTTATCGGTCTTCGCCCCCTGTCTGCGCTTGCTCGTCGATGGGGCTTGTCCTCGTCCGGTTGCAACGTGGCGATGACTGGCGGCGGCGAAGGTGGTTCACGTTGAGAATCTGTTGCTCGAGAAGGGGAGGGTGCGAGGGATGACGTCGGTATGCGTTCACGATCGCGTCTATCCTTTGAAATGAAGGAAGGCATCTGGGTAGCATGTCCGATGAGCTGCTGAGTCGTCCCCGATCCGATCCCTACGCTCACGGGCATCGTATCCGTCCTCGTAACCCGATTCCCATGCGGAGGGAGTGGGTGGGTGTGTGGGACGCCCATGCCCTGACTGGCAATGTGGGACTGAGATTGATTCTGAGATTCTATCGTGCCTCGTCGTTCGACACGCTTCATCTTCTTTCGACACCGGTCACAGACTGTGCCGGGTCCTTCGGGACCGGGTCCCCATTTCTCGACACATTTCCCGTCCTTGTACCGTCCAGACATGCCACACTGCCGACAGATGCGCTGGCCTTGGGCGTTCGTGGGAGGATAGGGTGCATGATGGGTCACTACTGGCGGTGCAGGCGCCGTCGTAGGCTGAGAGGCTGCGGCTGTCGGAGTAGGCGGTGGGGCCGCACTGGAAGGGAGGGGTGGAGCAGGAAGGCCTGATCCATTGGGGACTGAGCACGACGTCAGCGCCACGCGAGGGGATCGCATCAAGGGGGACGTACTTAATCCCGCAGTCGATCCGGGTTTACCCTTCTTCATCGGTGCGCCTGTGACGGGTGGCGCAAAAATGTGTGTTTGATACATGCGCTGTTCTCCGGGCTGTTCGAGTGGCCCGGGGGTCGAACCTGAGACATGACCGACAATCGAACGCTGTGAGTTTGGCGTGGGAGCCTGATTTGGGTGCTGGTGGTGTGCGATCACCGCGCGGGGGGATTGTGGCTCTCCGCGGGGTGGGTCGTCAGTGGATGCTTCTATGAGCATCTGGTCGATGGAAAGGGAGCGCTGAGAGGAGCGGGAGGAAGATCTCGAGTTTGGGTTCGCATTTGGGTGTCGAGCATGGAGCACATGTGGGGACAAATGCTGACCACGGTGTGACTGGGTGCGATGTGAGATCGGGGGGCCATGTGGTCATAAACACGCACCCTGTCATAGTCGCGCTCGTTGCGAGAGCGTTTCGCGGGGGGCTGGTCGTCGAAGCTGCCCGAGCGTGGTCTGACACGTGATGTCGGTGGGGGTGGGGGTAAGGGGGGGATGCCATGGGAGGAGTTGAGGGAGGAGGAATGGCGGTGCGAGCGCGGTGCGAGCACCACGGCGGGGCTGGGCGGTATCTGGTGGTAGCCGGGGAGGGGTATGGGGGTCAGCACGAGCTGGCCACCGCCCTCGGCGACGAGACGGGCAAAGCCCGCCCGTGCGTCTGTCGCACGGAGTTCGATGACGTGGAGGTAGCGGTTGAGCTCCTCCCAGGCGTCTGAGAGCACGCGTCGGCGTGCGTCGGCCTCGTCCCGCGCATGTTCGGCGCGATCGGCACGTGTCTCGCACTCTGCGATGATACGCTGAGTCGCTTCGGAGATGGGATGGGTGGCGCTGCCGTTGTTGTTGTTGGTGGTGGTGGTGGTGGAGGCGGCAGCGGCTGCATAGGACGACAGGAGTCGCTCGGCCTTTTCGAGACGCTTCTTGGTGGTGGCGAGGTCCTTTCGCAGTGCGTCGGATTCGCGGTAGCTGGCAGTGAGGAGTTGTGCGAGCTGGGCGTTGGACTGTACGGCGCCGTTGGGTGGTGGAGAGGGCATGGGTGCAGGGGGTGAGCCAGACATCCTGTCGAGAGGGAGAAGAGGAGAGCCGGGTTTTGATAAGAAGTCGCGCGGGTCGAGGAGGAGAGCAAGTCAGCGGTGCGCCAGCGGATTTGTTCAGTCACCTTCGGCCGGCGTTTCTCCCCCGCGAGGTTACCAGCAATAAATTGACATGCAACGTTGGCGAGGCCTGGCAGGTTCTCGTCCAATTTGGCAATCGATGCCTGCTCACATCCTGCCATCGGCGCAGTTGTGACCCCCCAGACACACCCTCCATCCCGCCACCCCCGCCTCATGGTTTCCGTGCACCCCCCTCATTTCCATTTCATTGTCCCGACATCTTCCCAGCAACCCGCCCCATCAGCGACAGAGGTCGCGTGTTCACAGCGTGTGTCATAACACCTCTCGGGGTCCTGCCTCGTGTCTTCCATCGGAATCACCTCGCCTTTGAAGACATCATACAGCATCAGCACCTCGCTTGATCGCATCCCTCCCGATATCACCGGACATCCTGACAAGTGGCGCGACGATTGGGGGGTCTTCCCGAAGCACAGCCACACCGACGCCAACGAGCGACGGTGAGACTCCTGATACCACCTCACTCGCTTCTCTGACACCTTCTAGGTGATTTCACATCTCGGAAGGTGAGTCCAACACATCACGTCCCTTTGCAGGGCTGCTCTGGCTTGCCCACAGCACGTCTGTGGCTGGCTCCACATGTCCTTGGTTGCTGCGTGTGTTGTCGTAACACTGGTTGGCGACATAGCGGTAAGGAAGGCACACGCATTTCATACAGCTTGCATCGATTCAACACCAACGGTTTCACATACCGTCCCGCCGAACAACTGCGCAAAAAAGAAGCTGGTGACCTCCTATCCGTTCCTTTTTACCCTGCCGGCACTTCATATCTCTCTAGCCTCGGAGCCTGACTATCTCCACACGCGGTCGCAGAAGAGCAAGAGTGTTTATTGCCTCTCGAGAAGCATGCACCGTGCCTTGCGATCTGTGGGCCCATAGCTTGTTATCCTTTTACCCACCACCCCGCACGCTGCCGACCGTGCCCGAATCATCGGATTCCAAGGTCGAATCGCATGCTCATCGTTTAGCCCGATATCCCTCGTTATCTACGCAGACGTCATCTTCCACATCGGTCGAGTGATTTTCTCGCAGCACTGCCTCAGTGGTCAGAGCATGACTGCATGCCGCCGTGGACGAGGTTTCAATTACTTCCCCGGGCCGCATTGCGTGCCTTTGAGTGATTTCATACCACGCAGATGAATCCTGCGTGCACGTTGCGAGAATGTGATCTCATTCTTCCTTTCGACTCAAGTTGCCTGTGACATCAAGGCTCGTTCTGCCCCGCAGGGCGGTGGCGCTTTTCATTCCCGTGTACCGAGCGATGGGCCAACTGCGTGGGGCAAACGCAAGACCCTGCGTAGATGGGTCCCTGTGAGGTCATGAACAGTGCCTTCTTCGATCGGGAGGAGTCGTATATTATGAGCCCGATGGAGGCAAGATGATTTCATCTTATGGTGCGGTGGGTGTTGCGCGCAGATAGAGATAGCCTACCAATGCGTGTTTTCCGCCTCGTGTTGTGCGTATGTTGACGACGACGTCACGAGGGCTGCGCCGGTGAATGATGCCTCCCAGGGTTGCGCAGGGCGTGTTGATTGGATTCAAGATGACGTCTACGAGTAGGTTCAAAGTCCGCGTGAGCCTACTCGCAGGACCGCAGTCTTGAACGACGAGGAGGAAGAGGAGGAGATGATCGCTGTCGACACGTCACCGCAGGATGTTCTTGTTCCGCACGGACAACAATTGAACAGCCCATTCGGGTCCGTGCGTCCACAGCAACCGCCAGGCGCTTCATATCACACTACACCACTCCTGCCACCTTCATATCCGAACACCAACCCGAGGCTCCACCCCGCAGCCACTACTACTCGTCAATCCCCCGCCAAGCGATTTTGCAACGCGTTCACCGTCGCACTCGTCATTTACCTCACCATTCTCACTCTCTCACGCGAGATCGTCCACATGGCCACGGCTACCGTAAGCGTCGTGTGGGTCCGAGCAACACCAAACCCTCACCCCCCCCTCGCAGCATCCCCACCACGATGCCGTCGGCAGTCCTCGCCCCGAAGACGGCAGAGTCCTCGAATCGATCCGCCACCTCAACTGGCCCACCCACCAAGCCTTCCCAGAATGGGCACCCGGCTTTCCCCACGCCGCCGAAACGTCGTTTGTCCTCCCCGTCGCCTCCCACGAGCTCTATCTCCTCTCCCGCGGGTCCTATCAAGCCGGCAATGTCCGCCTGAAACAACAGCACGGACGGGACGTCAGAGTAGACGTCCGCGTGGCGTACCACGACCCCCGCGCCCTCACACGTGCGACCGTCTGCCGGCTCCACAAGGGCGGCAACAGAAACGGCGTCGGCATCTATGTGCGTGTACGTGTGTGTGTCTGTGGCGCGATGGGACTGATCGATAGCGATGGGGATAGACGCCCACGACGGCCCCTGCCGCGCGGGACCGGCTGCAGTTCGAGGTCGTGTTCACCCTGCCCCTCCCAGACGGCGCGCCGGTGCACATTCCAGAGCTCACCTTTTTCACCAGCAACTTTGCGCACGAGATAGGGGACGTCTGGCGGTCGTTGTTGATCGATACGCTTCAGCTGGACACGTCGAATGCGCCCGTACGGGTCGAGGTGCGTGTGTAGTTTTGGGCGTGCGCGTGCTCATCCATCCACAGTCGATCACGCTCCACCGGGGCTCGGTGACGTCGCGCAACGGCCCGATCGTGGGGCACTTTAATGCGTCGGAGGCGTTGCGGCTGCAGACCTCGAATGCGGGGATTCAGGCGACGGCGTCGCTGTTTAACGCTGGTCGTGAGCCCACGACACTGGACATGCAGACGAGCAACGGGTGGGTGTCCTTTTGTCGCGCTGTCTCCCTCGCTGACTGTGAACTAGACCGATCACGGCGTCGGTGTCGCTCATCGCGGGCGAGCATGGAGGTCGCTTTGGCGTGCAGGCGCACACGACCAACGGGGCGATCGCGCTGCAGTACGAGGACGCGCCCGTGGGAGTCCGGCTTACCTCGGACGCGCGGACGTCGAACGCGGTGGCCAGGGTGGTGATGCCGCCTGCGTACGAGGGCACGTTTGAAGTGTCGACGTCGAACAGTCGGGCTGTCGTCAGGGACGTGCAGCCGATCGATCCGACGGGGCAAGGACGACGGCGGGTCGTGACGCAGTCGGCGGGTCGGGATGTCGTCTCTGGCAGGGCGTATTGGGTCGGGGGTGGACGGGGCGAGGGGCGGTGTACGGTGCATACGAGCAATGCGCGTGCGTCGTTGGATCTTTGAAGAGGTGAGTAGGGTCAATGATGAGGTTGGTACCTTGTAGGAATAGTGTGCTACGTTTTTCATTATGATCCATTCTTTTTACTACCTTTCACGAAGCGAATGGGTTCTTTTGGGTGCCTATTTGTAACCTTGAGCAAGCCCATCTCAACGAGGTCGAGCCGAGGGCAGGCAACCCCATGCGAGTCTATACTGGGCATTAGTCTGGTGACCAGACCATCTATGAGATTGCCTCTGGTCACCAGACTAACTGGGCACACTCCGATCGAGGACGAGGACGCGTATGTACCCTCTTCTTTTGCAACGCCGCATCCTGACCGTGATGGATCCGCCGCCAGCGAGGGGGGGGCGTGCCGCAGTGGGCATGTTGTTTCCCGCCTGATCTGATCGTCGCTGTTTTTCGCACTTTGAACGACTCTGTGGTGATCGAAGTGAACTTCCAACATCAGACGTGACGGTGAGCAATATCAGGAAATTACATAACTGATCGCCGCATATATAGGAGATACGAACGCATTCCTGTGCAAGACACGCTGTTGCAATGTCTCGTCCATGTCGTTTCTTCAACACCCCAGCCGGGTGCAAACGAGGCGACCAATGTACATTCACACACACCCCTGCCACTACTAACACCACTCACAGTCTCAACGGCCCCCCAGTGCCGCACACCAGTGCTGCGGGTGCGCCACATCCACCTGGGCCCAGTGGCGACACACCGCCTGGGGTATGCAGGTTCTATTGGCAGCAAGGCAGATGCAAACGCGAGTTTGACTGCCACTACCGCCACACACAGAGAACGACGTCCCCCACACCGCCCCCCACTGCGACGCGTTCGGCCGCTCTCCAGCGCGTGGCGCCGTTCCTGACCGAACGCGGTCTGGCCAAGATACACGGGAGCGGGACCGACGGCTTTTTCTCTCAGGATCCGACTACCGCCTTGTCCCCCTCTGAGGCGCACAACGCGTTGAAGCGCTTTCTCTCGGACGTATTCCGGTTCAAGTCGACGCCTGAGATCTATGCCTTTTTGAAGCCGTTGAGTAGCGCGACGGCGTCCAATGCGGGTTGGGTGCGTCCTCTCGCGTGGCCTCTTTTCGCATGCTGAACCGTGTGGGCAGACCCAAGAAGACGGTCAAGTAAGTCGTGTATGATGTTCAATGACTAGTGTTGACGGGCATGCCAAACGCACAGCTCTTGTTGCAAACCATGGCCTCTGTACGTCGCGGATTTGACTGTCCTGTGCCCCTCGCATTCATCTTGGCGCACAGCAAAACGGCCTGCTCCGTTTGGTTGATATTATACGTTGGCCGCAGGTATCCACCCGCGCTGGAAACAACCGCGACGTCCTCTCCTTCCAGAGGGGGATTCTCCCGATTTTACGTGTAAGCGACCATCTTTTTTGGAGTGGCGCATCGCTCACCTTTTGCTAGTATTTGTCCTCGGATTTCGTGGTCAAGAGTACACTCGCGACTCGAGTCAAGTGAGACTCCCGCCGTTCATCGTGTTCACGATTGATTGGGTGTACATAGTGCTCTCTTTACAGAAGTATTACAAAATATCAAGGAACTGGCTGATACGATCGAGAACAACATGGCGGCCATCATGGCCGGTCGTTCCTTCAACGATCCAACCTATTCAGTCAACCCTCCTCAGCTCGGTGCTCAAGTACTGGCCTCCATAGCCGGTTTCTTGGACGAGTATGTTGACGTTAGCTTTCTGCGAATCCCGTCGTAATTTTACGTTGCAGGTGCCTCGTGCGCTTCAAGAACGCCGTTGCGAACCACCCCCGTCTCGCCAGTCTGGTCACCAATCTTCGCATCTGGTTCGACCAATGGTCGGCGGGCATTTCGGCCTCTCCACCCATGTTTGATAACTTCCAAGGCATCGCGGCCCCGGTTCGCGATCTCATGGTCAATACCCTCCAGGAGAAAGTGAAGCGTCTAGAGTCTATCGTCAACCGTGAACTCGGCAAGGAAACACGCACTGATTCTCGCAGGAACGTCTTTGGCGCCACAAATGACACTTTGAACGAGGCCCTCGTTGCGGCGTTGCGTGGCAATTACGACCCTCCGGGAGTTTTGCGCGTAGAAGGCCCCAGGCATGACAACGACTTTGTAGAAATTTACGACATTCGTGTCGCTCCGACTCACCAGGAATTGATGTGTCGCATCCAACCATTCTTGCCGGCAAGCTTGTTTGATGCGCCACATCCAGCCCCGCCCAATTCTATGCAACGCTTGTTAGACATTCAATTCCGTCTCCTGAGAGAGGAGCTCACGTGCGTGTCATACTGGCGTATGTTTGTTCATTTGCCCATCGTCGGATTTAGGGCGCCGTTGCGAAAGGCTGTGCAACTCGTCCAGGATGACTTGGGCGATTTGTATCAGCGCAAAACAAAGCTAGGTGATATCCTTCAAAAGGGAGGAGGAAAATACCACGGGGCGGCCGATAGCCACGAATCGTTGATGTTCAACGTCTACACCGGCGTCGTCTTCACATCCTTGGCCCCAGATCGCCGAGGAATCTCTATGGGCCTGACGATCGATGCACCTCCAGGTAGAGCCCGTTCCGACAGGGCCGGCGTTCGCGCCGCGTTTTGGAAAGCGATGAGTGGGAAACGCCTCGTGAACGGCGGCCTCATTGCCCTCGTCTGGCAGAGAGAGGACCACGTCACGGTCCACCTTGGGACCATCACAAGCGGTCCGCTGGATATGAAAGGCCACGTCAACGAGGACGGAAATCGCCTCAAGATCCAAATCTCCTTTTTCGACAGCGAAGTAGAACTGCGCATCCTTTCAGAGCTGAGGCGTGGGCGGTCTGTGTCGAATGATGTCCGGCTGCTCGTGGAATCGCCCGTCATGTTCGAGGCTATCCGGCCCTTCCTCGAGGCCCTCAAGGCAGAGCCTGAAATCATCCCTTTCTCTCGTTATCTCGTGTTTCATCCGTCGAATTATCTGAGGACCTGTACCATCGACCCTCCAAAGTATGCGGCTCTTCCGGGATTTAAACTTCAGTTGGCGTCCTTGTTCAATCAGGACGCAGGGGTGGACGATTTACACATGACCATATCGGACAGGAGCTCGATCGACCACGCGAGGGCAGAGCTGCGTCGGGCCAGCCGTCTCGACCCCAGTCAGGCCGACGCCATCATTACCACTTTGACTAGTGAAGTTGCACTGATTCAGGGGTGAGTCGGTCAGATCTGGATGCAAGGCGTTGCTGATCTCGTGTGTGTAGACCACCCGGAACCGGAAAGGTAACTATTCCTGATCGCCAATAGATTCGGTGGACTGATGTCTCGTTTCATTTCAGAGTTATACAGGCGTCGAGCTTCTCCGTGTGCTTGTGGCCAACGACATTGGCCCCATCTTGATGATCGCGTTCACGAACCATGCTCTCGATCACATGCTGTGCTCTGTTCTCGATGCAGGCATCACAACGGACATTGTTCGTCTGGGTTCTCGTGCATCCGAACAACGCATTGCAGAATACTCGATCGAGACGCGCGAGATGGTCGCCGGGCAGTCTCGTCTTCAGCCTGCGTCGTCTTCCAAGTACCACGAGCTCAGGACCATGGGCTACGAGATCTCGAAGCTGATCAATCGCATCCGAGAGATCGACTTTGAGTCGGATTCGTCGGAAATCCGGAAATTTATCTCGCTGGCCTATCCGGAACAGGACGTCTTCTTCACATCGCCACCGTCGTGGATCAATGTTGCCAAGGACCTCGCTCAGGACGGCGATGAAGAGGGTGGACAGTGGCAGAGACAGGGTCCTAGAGGCCAGGTGTTGGACGAGGACACCTCGTTTTATGCGTTTTGGAGAGACTGTGGTGATCTCGAGTTTTTGAAGATGGTGACAACGCTGGTCGTGCCCAAAGGAAAGGCCGCAGTCGCTAACCCAGGCCCTTCGAATCGTTTTGAGCTCTTGGCCACAGAGATCGCAGAGGACGGAGAAGACACAGATACCTCTGAAGACGAAGATGAAGAGTCGGATGGGGAGAGCACCGATGTGCCACCCGAGAAATTGTGGATGACGGCCAACCTTACTGATGGCTCGGACGACCATTCGACCGTCTCGGACTCGGAGGAAGCGACCTCTAAATCTTCTGATGACATTTGGGCTTCACCCATCGCGGAGGTGCGACCTAGCTATGTCCACGATCCGTTTGGGTTCTTTAAGGCCCTTGGAGAGGATGACGTCCCGGAGGCGCCTCTGGGCGATCGTGATTTGGACGCGTTGTTGGATGGGGACAGCGTTTGGAGTATGAGTCGGTATGAGCGGCAGGTCCTCCACGCGTTCTGGATCGAGGAAGCACGTGACCAATGGCAGCAAAACCAACAAGACGAATTTGAACGTTTGAGACAAAAGTACGCGGAAAAGGTGAAGGAGTACAACGAGATCAAGGAAGAGGTGGGTCGAGCGAGACTTGCGGGTGTGTGTGTGTCTGACGGTGTTGCAGGTGCGACGGGATTTGTTGAAGAATGTCAAGATCATTGGCTGTACGACTACGGGTGCAGCCAAGCTCGGGACCCTCCTCAAGGTGTGTCGTTCCGCGACGGGTTGCTCACGATGTTCATTCTTCAAACTAGTCGTTGACACCTAAAGTATTGATGGTCGAAGAGGCCGGACAGGTCCTCGAGGCGCACGTGCTGGGTAGTCTTGTGCCCTCGGTCGAACATCTCATTCTCATCGGGGACCCTCTTCAATTACGCCCGACCCTCAACAATTTCGGTGCGTTGCCTGGTTCACGCTCCCACGTTGCCAACTGATCTGGCCCCTTTAGCACTGTCCATGGATCACCCTCGCGGCAGCAAGCTATATCGGTTCGACATGTCCCTCATGGAACGCTTGTCACGGTCCGGTCTGGCCATGTCCCGGATCGACGTTCAACGGCGCATGCGACCCACCATCTCGAGTCTCATCCGGTGCGTGTCATCGTTTATTACTTGTATCTGCTGACCGCACACAGGAACACGCTCTACGAGGGCCTTCAGGACCATGAACTCGTTCAAGCTTACCCCGACGTGCGCGGCATGGTGAAGAACGTCTTCTTTGTGAACCACAATCACAAGGAGAACGACGGGTTGGACGACGCAGCGAGCAAGTTCAACACGTATGAGGTGCGCATGCGTTCTGTTCCGGGATTGCGGCTCGTGCTCACCTGGAACTCGAGGTCGAAATGATACGAGACCTTGTGCTTTACCTTCTCCGGTGGGCTCTTTATGTTCTCCTTTTGGCTTGCTCGTTCTTAAGACGTTTACAGTCAGGGATGTTATTCTGAAGAGGGCGATATCGTCGTTTTGTGTGCATATTTGGGTCAGCTTGCTCGATTGCGAGACGCGCTGGGTGGGGAAGTCGCGGTGGTGATTGATGAACGGGATCAAGCTGCCCTTGATGATCATGAGGGTGACAAGGACGACACTGACGAGACCGTTTCCATCCAGCACGTCAAGGTGACCAGCCGTGTAGGTTCTTTTAGTCGGCCGGTTACGTGTCGTGTCGCGTGCTCACTCACTCCTAGGTCAGGCTGCGCACCGTCGACAATTATCAAGGTGAAGAAGGAAAGGTGGGTGATTTTGGACGGATTTGGAGGGTGCATCGCTCATGTCGTCAAAGATCGTCATACTGTCTCTTGTGCGAAATTCAGGCGGTGCTGAAGACGAGATTGAACACCAGATCATTTCGCAACACAGCAAAGTCAGCATTGGATTCCTCAGGGTGCGTGCTGAACATAGTCTAGAAACACATGGGCTGACGGACGCTTCTAGTCTGAGAACAGGACGAATGGTAGGTGTCTCGTGGTCCCCGAGTTGCTTGCCTTGTTCACCTTGTCGTAGTTGCGGTGTCCCGGGCTCGCGAAGGGCTGTACATCTTTGGAAACGCGGAGAACTTGTCTGCAAAGAGTAGAATGTGGCGTTCGATTATCGAAGAACTCGACGGGCAGGGTTCCCTGGGTCCTGCGTTGCCTATCGCCTGTCATCGCCATCATGAAAAGATTGAGTATATCTCGCGTCCGGGCCAGCTGTCGCGTCTCGCACCCGATGGTAGGTGGTGTCGCTAGACTTGGTCGCTCACATCGTTGACGTCCGCAGGTGGCTGTCTAGAACAATGTGATACGTTGCTCAAGTGCGGACACCTTTGTCCATTCAAGGTATGGTCTAGCGTGCCTCTTTTGTCGATGTCTGACTTTATTTGTGCCGGATTTTCAGTGTCACTGCGACGATCCGAACCATGTTGCGGTCATTTGTACGAAACCGTGTCGGAGGCTTTGCCACAGGGACCATCCATGCCGAAAAGAGTGCCATACCCCATGTGGCGACTGTCCGTTCCCGATCCCCAATGTCGAACTCCCTTGTGGGCACATCAAGGCTTCAGTCCCATGGTAGGATCGCTTGTTTTGTTGTTGTCCTAGATTGACAGGATGGCCGTAGCCACCGAATGGAAGCATTGGATAACGTTCGTTGCGACGAAATGGTCGTAAAACAACTTCCAGACTGCGAACACCAAGCGACCATGCCTTGTTCTCAGAACCCCGAAGACTATCGGTGCCGAACTCGATGCGGAACGCTGATGGCATGTTGTACAAAGAGTTGCAATGCCGAATGCGCCAGCTGTCAAGACATGAATACGGGCCCACAAAGAGCCAAGCACGTCGCGCATCCTTGCGAAAAGACACTGTATTGCGAGCATAGGTGCCAGGCGCCGTGTTCGGAGGAACACGAGCACACGACGCGCTGCAGCGCAAAGTGCAGGCAGGTCTGTCGTCATGCGCAGTGCAAGCAACCGTGCTACGTCCCGTGCGCGCCGTGTAAGATGCCATGTACCTGGTACGCCGTCTCTCCGTCTACGCTTGCGACTTTTTTTCCCATTCTGACGAACCGTTGCAGGACTTGTTCTCATTATTCTTGTCCTGTTCCTTGTGGATCCGTGCGTATACGCGAGGGTAGAGTGTTCGGTGTATTGATCCGATTATGTGTAGGTTTGCGCTCGGCTTCCGTGCGATCAGCGATGCGAAAAGATTCTCCTGTGTAGTCATAGGTGCCCTTCAGGTGAGGCGCTCACTTACGTGCTTCATTCTCGATGGCTCACCCTCGGCAGTGTGCGGCGAGGAGTGTGCCATCCAAGTATGTCCCCAGTGTGCTTCAGAGGACCAAAAGAAACAGATCGCCGACTTTATCATGCAACGCACCCTGGCGGAAATCGAGGTGGACTCGGAGTCCCTTGACGAACTGCTCATCACGCTTCCTGCCTGCCGGCACACGTTTACTGTCGAGACCCTCGACGGACACTGTAGCATGAGCGAGTTCTACAGTTGTGGTCCGGACGGAAGATGGCGCGGGCTTTTGTCCCCCATCGGGTTTAGACGCCCACCTACATGCCCCACCTGTCGATCGGAAATTACTGCCCCCCGTTATGGCCGTGTCTTCAAGCGCGCCAACCTGGACATTTTGGAGCGCAACGTGGCCGCCAAGATGTCGTTGTCTCTCGCGAAGGCCCAAACGACGCTCGAGTCTGTCTCTGTCGACATAAAAAAGGCCCAGTTGTTGGCTGCTGCGGAAATTATCAGTCTCGACTTCAAGGACAAGACGGAGGACCAGAAGCGTGCGAAGCAGGCCAGGGCCCGGAAGAGGGCGCTGGGCACGCCAAAGGAGATGCCCATTCCAGAGGAGCATATCAAGCCCGCAAACACAAGCCTATTTGCTATTGATTGCACCGTGATGGACGTTTGGAAAAAGGCGATGCATGAATTCCTGACCGCGTACAGGCAGGTG
>JBBPUG010000829.1:0-14964 GCA_038094535.1 Tubosaeta aff. alveolata | reverse complement strand
CCTGTGGGGTGGCCTACGACAGGAGGTCCGCTGGATCCCGCGAACCCACAGCCGTGCGGCGTGCGCGAGCGCCTGCGTAGGCGCGAGGACACCGGCGCGAGCAGTGCACCAAGCCCCTCGCATGGGGAATCGGGGCCAAAAGGTGACGCTCCCCCCGAAGGCAGCCGACGGGACAGCCCACCCGGCGGGGCCCCGAGCCCAATCCGGGCATACGATCCGACGCACGCACTCGGACTCACCAGCCTTTCCCCTCTGCGCTTCCTGATCGACACCGCCAAGGTGGGCGCGCCCAGCCCCGAGAAGACGGGCCTCCCGTCCCTCGCGAGCGCGCTCTCGAACGAGTCTCTCGATGACGACGTCCGCCTGACGCGACGGAGCCTGCACAACAGCGACAACGACGACGGGGCGTGTCTCCCGCCTGCGCTGCGGCCGCTGCGCCTCTCTGGACCCATCCCGTCCAAGTCCGAGGACCAGGACTTTCCGATCGACCCCGTCCTGCTCTCGTTTAACTACCCGGGGCTGCGCCACAGTGTCTCTCCCGGTAGGCTGTCCGCCGTGCCCACGGGCGCTGGTACGCCCGAACGGGGTCCGTATGACGATTTACTCTGTATCCATCTCCGCTGTACACGGGAGGACCATCCCACCGGGATGACACCCCCATACGGCCTGCTAGATTCGCCGGTGACGTCCAACAAGCCGTTGCTGTATTCGAGCGCGCCAAGTCCGAGCCGATATGGTCCCTACAGCTACCACCACGACGATAGCTTCGACGGATATGGCTTTGGCAGTCCGGCACGATCGGATGACGGGCCGCTCACCCGCGTGCGCTTGTTACCGTATGCGACAGATCCGGGTAGCCCGGGCCGGCTACTCGACGGGACGCTGTCCCCGTCTTCCATCTGATCCGGCGGCCCTTCTCTCAGGATGGGGTGTCAAAACTAGGTCGGATATTTGCCATATGGACATGTATGTTTCCAAGACCGGGCACTATGTACAAATTAATCATGATCATACCTCCGTTCCGTGTGTAAAGATATGAGGAAAGAAGACGAGGACAGAATATAAACGAGGTCCGAATGATGAGACAGTAGAGTACAGGGGCCTATACGGTTTGGATGGGATATTTTGGGGGGGTGATGAGTAGAGCACAGGGAAAAGGGAATTTGGACAAAGGACGACGGACGGAAGATGTCATGAGAACAGAGAACAACTAATGCGAACAGCAACTGACAGGGACCGACCGACTGAGAAAAACAAACAAAAAACTAGGAGCAGCAGACGTGACATAAACAGCCGAATGAAGATAGTGCAAAGAAAGTGGAGAACTGGTACGATTACAGGTGTATTGGTAGGGTATGGAGGGGAATAGTGAGGGCGACCATGTTCTCCAATGATATGAGAAAAGAAGAGCGTATAAAGCCTAAGATAGTAGTACCTGCCAATATCTTAACTTTGGAGATCTGCCCTCCTGTTGAAAATGCGGCGTTAGTTATGCCACGCGATGCAACGACAAGGCATACGTACTCTCGAATGGCATCGTACAGGAATTTGTAGCTTCGTAGGTTGCCCTTCAGGCGACGGATATCGAGACTATAGGTATCTTTGAGGCGATCCATCCGTGTCAGCTCAACCGAGAAGCGAACTTCGTCCCCTGCGTCCTGGGCGACATCACCATAAATAGGCTCTGCGACACTGGACGGGGAGGCATCTACGGGTGAAGGTGCCGTTGTAGCATTTTCATCGTCAAGGGACAATGAGGGGTGTGTAGAAGGTACCCCGGAAACCTGAGACGACTGCCTTCGCATGAGGAGACCCTTGAGCATCCCACCGGGGGAGGGGTGGGAAGGGACAGGAAGACCGCGTTTATCAACCTGCAACCCTTGTAATCAGACGCCTGGCAACGGAAGAAGACGAGTGACTTACGCCATTAGATGCCGCAGATCCCACCATCGTAAAGGCTGCCAGCCCAGTCCCGCCTCCAACCGAACTAAAGCCCAGTCCGACCGCACCACCGCTCTTTCTCCTCTTGGCACGGACACATCTATATTTGAATTCGCTTTCTGCCTTGATGTCCATACCCAACTCCTCCAAGACCTTGCAAACATGCTTGATAACTTCCGGAGGCGCCCTGGTTGTGATCATAGTGGGATCGACGGGACCATGATGGATATGCAGGGCGTCCTTGGGAGGGACTGAAGTATTGAACTTCCATCCAGCCCTGGAGAACGAGAAAGACGTATCCACAGCAGACCGACCTTGGTTTCCGCCCTTGTCCAACTCTGTCTTGGAACTCGGCGTTGGAATCTGCGAGCGCGAAGACAGTTCACGTAAAGCAGCAAGCTCATCGCCGTCAGGTTTGGCGTTGCTTTTTCTCCTGAACCATTGCATGACGTTGCGTGCCTTGGTCGTCGATGCAGGCATCTCGTGAGTCTGATGTCCATCCTTGACCACGCTGGGAAATATAGCGCCACGACCACTCTGCTCAGGGGAATCAGTGGAAGACGGCGGTGGCTGCCTCTCGAGATCGCGGTTCTCCTTGGCCGGGGTCTCGCTAACAGGGGTCTTTCCTTTCCGCGACTTGATAGTGCGGCTGAAAGGTTCAACCATGACTGTGAGGGTGTTTCGCCTGTTCTTCTTGGCAGAGTCAGTTGGACTGGGTGAAACTGGACTTAGGAGAACGCTCTTGGCGGTGTCATTGGTATTTGTAACCGCCGGACTCTTTTCGTCCGTCGCAGGTGTACCGGCGGCCGAGCTCTCAGATGGGACGCGGGACCGCGTACCATTGACAGCTAATTGGTCCCCATTTGCACCAAAGATTTTTCCGAGCCCAAACTTGTCCACTGATAGACCTTTGCGGTGGCGGCTTGACCCAGAGCCTGTTGAGCCATGAATGGATTTGGAAGATTTGTCTTCGGCATTCGCGGGACTGGCAGGAGAGATCGCAACAGAGGGCGTCTGGGGCTGATTCTCACGCAGAGCAGAAGATGGAGCGAGGTGGGTCGTATCGACACGAGTGGGAGCAGGGGCAGTTGGGGGTGCAGGAAGCGGTTTCCCTGCAGACGTCTCGAGATCGACGACTGGCACCACAATGACCTTTTCTCCCGGTGTACGAGAAGTGGAGTGAGATCCAGACGCCAGACGATCACGAGGTTCAAGATCCTGCTTGGAACCGACGGAAGCAACGGATGTGTCTGCTCTCGATGTTTTGCCGTGGCTGGATCCGACCCGCTCCTGGGGGTCGCCGGGGTATTCGACTTGAATAGTGTGTCGGAAACCACCGGTGGCTTTCTTCTTCCCTGCATCTGCAGCAGATTTTGCAGAACCATTCGGGGGACGAGTATCGATATCTTGGCCGTGCGGAGTGACGGTCGGCCCTTCATCCGGTAATGAGATTGTGACGGGAATATTGACAGTGGTTGAGGGTGCAAATGGATCATCATCAGGAGGACCCGTGGATGTAGCAGGGGTGATAGCAAGAGAAACAGCATTACGAGAGTGAGGTGCAGGAGACGACGAGGAGTATATAGACTGGTCGACGGAGGTCTCGTAGAGGTATTCTGGTTGACCAGGGGGTAAATTGTCTCTATAAGAGTGACTCCTTGGGGCTGTATTAGAAGAGACACCAAGCATGCCATCGACCCGAGCGCTTTGGCTACGCGCCACTCTGCTGGGTTCGGATTGCGCTGTGTTTGTCTGGCGCATCTGTCTCTGGTAAGCCAATCTCTTCATCTGGTGCTGTTCCATGGCGGCGCGCTCAAGATCTTCGACGCCGCTAGAGAAGATACGCGCATACACCGATAGCCAAGGATGCGCCATGATTGAACGTAAATCAGCGCGACGAGAAGGGTCCGGGACGAGCATCATAGAGAGAAGGTCTCTGGCCTCCGCGGAAACGTAGTCGGGGAAAGAGAGGGGGGTATTAACAATATACTTGTACAGGAGATTAATGTTGTCCCCATCTGGGTTGGCTGGATCGTCGTCAAAGGGGAGGTAGCCGGCAAGCATAGCGTAAAGGATTACGCCGCAGGACCAAATATCGACGGCGGAACCGACATAGAGACCCTCGGAGATGACTAGTTCCGGGGCAGCGTAGCAAGGGGAACCGCAACTGGTTTGCATGAGATCGTCGGCACGATGTTCGAAACGGTTAGCGAATCCAAAATCTGTGATTATAACATTACGATTGCGATCAAGGAGAAGGTTTTCGAGTTTGAGATCACGATGAACGATTTTCTTTTGATGGATATACCAAACACCAGAGATAAGCTGGGAAAAGAGTTTTGCAGCGTCCTTCTCCTTGAGATAACGGTGTGCCAAAATGTGGTCAAACAGCTCGCCACCTGAGGCATACTCGAGAATGATGCCAATGTACTTGTCCGTCTCGATGACGTCGTAGAGTCGTACGATGTTTGGGTGTTTCAGGGTCTGAGGGCACGTCAATATGGAGGCCAGTCAGAGAACACAAGCCTACCCGGAGAACTTCGATCTCGCGCTCCACCTTGGACATGCGCACAGAGCTGTCGATATTTCCACGTCGTATCAATTTTACGGCGACCTCCTCGCCCCACTGGCTGTGCAAGCCAAGTTTGACCTTGCCAAACTCGCCCTCTCCAACGGTCTGCAAGAGTAGGTAGGGCCCAAACTTGGGGATGGTTCTCCGTGGATGCGCAGCAGCGTAGGCTACCGCAGCGGGATGTGAGTACACGTCACGGTAACCGGGCTGATCATCGGTTCCGTGTTGATGTTGGGGAGAGACGACCTGGTGCGACGCTCTCTGCCTTCTGGACGAAGACTGGTGATTTGCAGGAGATGGCTGGGCAGAGACTGAGACCGGGCGAGAATTGGCATGTTGTCGAGAGGTCGAGTCTGGGATTTGAAGACTGTTCATCGTCTAACGCGCGTCGAATGAGTTCGACGACAAAAACTTGACATCCAAGACTCACGATGTGGACGACTTCTAAGTGTTCCTTCGGCTGCACTGCTCAGCCCTGGCCAATCAAACACCCGTCGCGACAACTCACCACGTCGTTTTTGAGCTCGCCGTCGCCGTCATAGAACGAGTTGAAATCTAACACGAAACTCACCACGCTGACTGAACCCAACGGCTCGTCGATCTTTCAATTTTCAAGCTCCGGCATTCCGCAATTCTACTTCCGACGGAGGCGAGTTTCGGCCCGAGCCGTGTAACGTATGTGTTTACCGAATTCATTCTAGTTAGACATTCAGCTCCACCTTGCCAGCACCCGCTAAGGCTTCCTGCAGCTCAGGTTCTGCCAACGCAGGGTCCACCCATTCCGTGATAAACTTGTCTACCTGTTCCGGTGCCCTGCCGATGAACGTTTGTGGATCCAGCAGCGCATCGAGCTCCTCCTTGATGGGATCAAAGTAGGCATCCCCCCGCACACGTTCAATAAGATCGTTCTCCAATCCCAGGCTTTTCACTTGGTGCGCAGCCTCGTGGGAGAGCACCTATTCAATAAATCACGAAAGCGGTCAGCCGAGCGAGCACTAGCGCTCGTAGAAGAACCTGTCTCACTCTGATCTTCTCATGCGCTTCCTGTCTATCACCACCCTTTTTGACGATGGCCATGATCAGGTTTTCAGTCGCCATGAACGGAAGTTCTTGAGAAATCCGCCGAGCGATGACTTTGGGATACACCACCAGCCCCTCAGACACATTGCGCAGCGTGGACAGCACGATGTCTGCGGTGAGGAACGCCTCTGGGAGCGTCACACGGCGATTCGCACTGTACAATTGCATTAGCAACGTAAAACACTTTTCGCGTAACAGATCACCTGTCGTCCAACGTCCGCTCAAACCATTGCACGCTGGATGTCATCAACGCGTTTTGGTGCAATACCATCAGGTGCCGTGACAAGCTGCACACACGTTCAGACCGCATCGGGTTGCGCTTGTACGCCATTGCGGAGGAGCCTATCTGAGTCGACTCAAACGGCTCTTCGACTTCCTATAATCGCCATTGCATCACAACGCCATGCTGTCTGCAGGGAGACGTACTGACTTTGAGATTAGCCAACAACCTCAAGTCAGTCGCAATTTTGTGCGCAGTAGCCCCGAGTGACGCAAGAGGCGTCAGGACATCGATATCGATCTTCCGCGAGTACGTTTGAGAGGTGACGGGATACGCATATTCAAACCCGCTGAGCTTTGTCACAAGTCTATCTAGTTCCTCCACTTTGTCGTGATCTCCGTCAAACAGAGCTAGGAAGCTCGCTTGCGTTCCAGTCGTCCCTTTGACACCACGGAATCCGAGGTCATCCCGTGCACGCTTGATGTTCCGCAGATCCCATAGCAGCTCCTGAATTATCACCCCAATGTGGTCAGGCGGGTCGTTCCAAAGACCGTGCAAGGGAAATCACCTGGATCCAAAGAGTTGCCCGCTTCCCGACCGTGGTGAGCTGTGCAGGTTGGAAGTGTGTAAATCCCAGAGTTGGAAGGTCCCTGTGTTGGACCGCGAACGCTGAGAGCCGTGAGATTAAAAGGGCGAGGGATTTCAGGAGATACCCAAGTCCTGTTCGGATAAAGATCAAATCTGCATTGCTGAACCCCCGATTAGCTGAAAAGTCACAGCCATCAAGGTAGCTACACGCACTCCGTCACATAACAGGAGGTGGCGCCCAGGCTGCAACATGTACATAAACATCACCGTGAAGTTGTGACACGGAGAACATGGACTGACTGGATAATGCCTGCTGCAGCTGGGGCAACCTGACCAAATGTGTGAACGTGCGCCATGACATCGTGGCGACGCTTCTTTTCTTCTTTCGCGGCAATGTCAAATTGCTCCGGTGTCAGATCCTACCTCGCCAGGTTCAAGGCTGTACCAAGAATTACAACGGACACCATACGAGGGTTGCTTTCATCTGTTCGAGGGCCTCATCGCTGATCGAGAGCCCGAGCTGCTTTTCTGCAATGGCAAGGTTGAGCCACAACGTCCTCCATGTCTTAAAACGGTTCTAGAACAGCCAAAGGCTGTAAATCATGCATGTCGCCTCTACTCCTGCGGTACATACCGCTGGAGAAAACAGGTAGGACATCTCTTTGCTGGCATAGCGGCTGTGACCGATTGAACTCTGATGACTTCAATAACATGTGCCATGGTTTCTTACCTCGCAAGTGGTGTCTGATAGCCCTCATAGGCCTCCATCTTGAAGGTCGCTGTGACGCCTTGCCGGGGAGAGTCGCCGGCTATATGAGATCTAAAGCTTATGTAATTCTATAATGATCGTATTTGGAAGAACCCAAAGTTTTGCATGAACGCTGCAAAAGTAGCGCGTATTGGCCTCCGCGTTCCGCTGGACAGACCAGCCGCAGCGTCGAAGAACTGGTCTAGATTGGCGATATACGCCGACCGTGGTATAATCGTGCTCAACAAGCCCCCGTACCTCGTCTGCCAAGGGTCCGACGTACAGGATGGTCAAGTGAGTGAACAGTACAGCTTGGTGCGCGACTCCATGCTTTCCTGTCTAGGAACAAAAGCCTAGAGAGAGGAATGTGGACAAGTTTAATGATCTCTTGTCAGGTGCGTGCGTCTCCTCTGGTGAGGGACCCGCTGTGAACGTGTCGTAGATCTAAAGGACCACTTTCATCTGGATAAAGTGCCTTATACCGTTCATCGTCTAGACAAGGCTCGTAGCACGTTGTCATCCCGACGACATCTTGTAACCTTACTTTACAGTCTACCACCGGAGCGCTCGTCCTTGCCAAGAATCTTACCGCCGCAAGACAATTGGCGCAGCAATTTCAGAACCGATCGATCGGAAAAACATATCTAGCCTTGGTGAGAGGCGGTGAAAGGTCATTTCAAGCGCGGAGCGGCGAAATCAGGGACCCCATCGAGACCGACGGCGGGCACGTCTCTCTCAGCCAAAACTGCAAGGCCAAGTTTGCGGCCACAGACTGGGAGCTCGTGGCGTCCTCTGTGGGTACACTTCGCCCACGCGTTACCTCATGTCAGCTCACACACGTTGTCAGCCCAAAGCACCCCTGTCGTTACTCAAACTCACGCTCCACACCGGGCTGAAGCACCAACTTCGTGTCCATCTCGCACATTCATTACACAGTACGACCCCACATCATATTTGTGTTGCCCCATGACTGAACCATGTCCCAGCCCCCATCCTCGGAGATCCAGTCTATTCTCGCACCCCCATTTCCGAGAAAATTGCCCGCACTATCAGAATTCCAGAGAATAGGATCTTTTTACATGCCTCCCGGTTGTGCTTTTCCGTAAGCCCCACAGGGGTGCCTGTCACTCGTCCATCAGAATCCAACCTGACGTGCTCCGCTCTCATTTTTAGCGATTCAGGAAAACAGGGCTCAACAAACACTTTCGGCTAGAGGTGGCGGCGGCCCTTCCGGGGGATTTTGTGACGCTGTGCAAGGATGCTGGTATCCCGTTGGAGAAATCGGACGTCACTGGCGGGCTGTTTGTCGATGGCGAGCCTGCCGGCCACGACATACCCGACCTCGACGGCAGGTGGCTCAAACCCAGCCAACGTATGATCCGTTGAACAGAGATGGTCATGGTTTGTTCCTACATGGTGTTGGCCTGGCATTTGCTTCAGGGGAGGCACCCATGCAACGTGTGTTCGTTTCCATTCACCCGTTCCTCGGCCCGTTTCCATGCTATAGTGATTACTGCTGCTAAACCTTGTTAGTCAAGGTTCTAGCCCACTTGGTAGATGGGGCTCCCTCGTGTTTACATCGTTGTTGAACGGCGACTACTACGTATGAAGCTAGGTTACAGTATCCGATGATACTGTCAGAAAGGCCAAGTCCTGATTGCCATCAGCCCTGCCCATCAGACCGCATCTGTCCCTAAGACGGTCGTCGTAGTGATTAGATGTACATCCACAGCGTGAAAGAATAAGTAGGCTATGTTATAAAGTCTTCATAAATGGCGACGTCGACCAGCGAGCGTCGACCCTGCCATCACCAACCGACTCATTGGAACGTTGCCGCGCGTATCGGTGGCCGGTGGCCTGCCGGTGCCTGTGCTTGACCCGAAAGCTGAATCTGCCCCTCTTGTTGGGCTTTGAGCAGATTGCCAACGCCAACGGCGATAGCGCCCACAGCTTGGGCAACGCCCGTAGCGAGGACCGTACCCCCGGTGATAGCGGGAATCGTGGGCAGCGTTCCCGCTGTGATAAGCACCGCACTGAGTGTCGTCATCGCTCTTGGGTGCTCCGCGGTGAGGAAGTTGAGCGCTTGGCACGCGTTGAGTAACCAGGTGGGCACGTTGTTTACGGTCGTGACAGCTGTTCGAACACGACGTCCCCATCAGCGAGGCACGTTCTTGGGATCAAGGCTAGAAGCCTACCTTGGGCGTCCGGCGCGGGTTGCGTCGCGACGGGTAGAGGGGGCAGCGGCGCCGACGTCACGGCCGTCGACACCAGCGCACCCATGGTGTTCGAACGCTGCGGCGCATGACGCGACTTGAACGCGGATTGCGCAGCGTGGATCGCCGATTCAGAGAGTGCCTTGACGGGGTTCGGCCGAGGGTCTTTGGGTGGAGGGGTGGGTGCCTCGAGCGGTATTGCCTCGAGCTTGGTCACCTCGACGAACTCGGTGTCTTTCGAGTCCTTGCCTTTGGAGGATTTCCAGCGTGTGAGCCAGCTCCCCGACGATCGCCGCTCCACAGTGACCGGGGTGGTGGCAGTGGCATCAATGTCCCCTGAAAAGCAGGAGGTTAGCTTTCATGGACCACCTTTCAGCACCAACGGCACGTACATCCCATGTTCTTCATCGCGATCCTGAACTTCTTCCAAGTCCAGCGGTACTTTCCGCCATGGATTTGGGTCAAGACGTTCTTGAGCTCCGTCAAGCGAGTCTTGGCTTTAGGGCCCATATAATGCTGAGCGACCTTGTGCCAGTATTCTTCTGGCACCTTGCGCTCAGCACAGCCCGCCTTGATCTTGTCAAGCCACTCGTCGACCGACGTATCCTTCTTCGGCTCCCCGTAAAACATGGGTGGGTTCTGCCAGGCAGCATAGATGGGGTTGAGGTCGAATTCTTTGATTTTGAATGCTTCGAGCATTGTGAGTGGAAGCGGGACAAGGGGTGGTAATAACGACTATGGGCGTGAGCGGTATAAAAACCTTGGTTGTTCCGGATTCTGAGTGCGGCTCGGTTTTTAAGTCCATCGCGTGCCAACCTTGCGGCCTTCCTCCGGGGTAACAATGAGAGCTGAGTGAGAAACGGCCCCTGGGAACCCTGCGTGGACCACAAAAAATCTGAATTGAGTCCACGTGTTGCCAGTGTAGTATTGGCGGGGGCGCACAGCTCCACGTGGTTGTGATTGGCCTGCCGATGGACACATCCACTACCACACAGGCTGCTCAAAAGCACAGATTTTCGATAATTATTCTACAACAAAGAAAAGAGTGGTTTTAGTCCTGTGGAACAGCATCAGACACGAAATAGATGGTGTGGGAAAGTACTTCCGACACGTGGCTTGGCAAAATCCAAAAGTATTCCTGAATCAATAGGTGATATCGCCAGCAGACTTCATCCACGATCGAGGGGTGGGTTCACTCGGGGTCTCTCATGAGATTCGGAAGATCGGGAACTCCCATGACTTGCTTCAGGTTCTAGATGTGGCATGAAGGACACCATGAGGCAAGAAGCACTGCGTTGTTCTGCCGAGCACCCGAACTTAGGGCCCATCAGCCACCAGTCAATGGTAAAATGTAATGCAGGCCCACCTCCACACGATCATTTTAGGGCGGGCTTTGCATGCGCTTACCTAGACCCAGATGATTGATGCGGGGGCGCCTTCCAAGGCATTCATGGAAGAACTGGAAACTTCGGTCGACAACCAGATGATTCCATTGGCCATACGCAGCATCATTGGTTCATGGGGAAATGACCAAGCGCCACCCTTCATTCTCATGAAACGCAGGGGAGCATTAGGGTCCAAAGTAATCTCCTTCAATGGGTCAACGGGCATCCGGTCAGTGGCTTCTCAGTAAGCGTTTGTCAGCCTTGCCAGGTCCAGGTGAGCATACCAGGCTGATCAAGCGCACCAGACGCCACGTTGCACAGCCCTCGCGCCTCACCATCTGATGCGGCGACTCCACTTCGTCGCGTAGGCCAATGGTATAAATGAAGCAGTGTACAGTTCAATGAAGCATGGCGCGCTTGAGTGAGCGCATCGATAGCGGCGAAAGGCTAAGCAGATAGTCTTTCGGTTCCATCCTTCGGAACTGTTGTGCGGCGTAAGGAAAATAGTTCGCGTCCCGATGTAGAATCTGGAATGAATTCTCGATCAAAGAATGCGATGGAATGTTGATGACGACTCTATATCGGCAACATTAGCAACTAATGCACAGCAACGAGCCCTGCAAAAACACTGTTGTAACCCACTTGTTCTCAACCTCAGATATGACGCGCGTGTCGCGACACTCGCGTAAACGGTTTTCAGTCAAGTGGGCATGGAATAGGTTCGACGTCCACGAGACGGTCCGTATTACATACCATTGATGGAAAATCCGGGATATTGCCTTTGCCAATGAAGCAAAGTAATGCCAGCAGGAGGACGAGTGTCCTGACTTTGAATTGCGAACGAGGATCGGGGGTTGTAGAGGCCTCTCCGACCACAAGACACAAAGCAGGGAGCAAGAAAGCCATGCGTAGGGCTTGCTTGCCACTTCTCGGTATTTAAGTGGCATGGAGCTAGGGTGAAACTGCCCGCGATTCTTTCTCCGCAGAGCACAACAGCCAAAATCCTTGAGGTCGTCAAGGAGAAGCAACGCGGAGCTGCGGAACACTGTGAATAAGGGGAAGTATGAGAGTGAATTCATATACCTGCTATTCACCAGGGGGCACCAGCCGGAACTGCTTCATCTACAAGGGCAGGTATCTTCGACTTGAAATGATCAACGAATCAACCATGAGTGAGAGTCAGATCAAGGGCGCAAAATGACTTGACTGGATAGGGTCGATATTCTGATATCATGGTTCCCAGATTTTCGACGAATGAATCGACAGGGATCATTGAGTCAGTGCAGTTTTGGGGGCTAAGCTTCAGATCTAAAGCATGGCAAGAACACGAAGGATTCCACGGGAGGACGCCGCGGTGAGTGATGTAATATTACCTGCTCCCCACCGATTCGGGAAATGTAGAAGCCTGGTTTGTAGAAGCTTCAGTTTCTGAGGTAGTGGCATATCCCCATCAGGAGATATTTTCGTCGTAGCCGCGTCTGCACAGGCCACCAGTCAAGTATGGGTAAAGAAACCGACATAGGAACTACCACGACTTACAGACCTAGGAAAACGGCGGCACATAAGGCAGTACCGCCCCAACACTTTGCCCCTATCGTGTTCGCATTGCTCGCTGGGAAGCGCTGTTGAGATGGAAGCCACGGATGATCAACCTGATTTGAAGGCTACCGCGCCCCTGTACACGACAAATTAGCAGATTACAGACAGAGATGGATGAAGAATGTGCGTACGTCATGCACTAGAAGTCGATCAGAGCCCATTGACGACTACTGCGCTTGTGTCATCGATAGCAGGGTGGAATGATTGGAAGCTCAGCGCTCATCCTCCTGAGTTGAGTGACGTGAAGTCATTCGTGTAGACGTCATCGTTGCACGATCATACGGTCCTGTGGATTCGGAGCACCTCATGTCAAAGAACCGGCCAGAGAGACAAACTCCGAAATGAGGAACGGCCCGGGAGCAAGCTTTCGCTGTGCTTCCTCAGAGTGCAGCGTGCTCCTCGAGGTTGTTGTTCATGTTCTGAATGGAGCAAGTAGACAGGATGTGAGGGTCTTGTAGTGTAGCGGTTATCACTTGGGATTCTGATGGCATCTTCCCAAAACCCAGGTTCGATTCCTGGCAAGACCTCATATATTTTTTCCCACGTTGTATTCGCCTAAAGGAGCTCGCTTTGGTTTTCCCCATCGTCGTCCCCGCTCCGCTCACTCGCAGGCGATATCCGTCCGCGATTTTCACCTACTCTGTGAACTTTTTTGTTGTTTTATGCCAAAGCGACCCATCGAAAGTTATCGAAAAGGATTCAGTTATCAGCACAAATCTTTGCGTATCGTCACTTTCAACCATCACCAACATGGCTCTCTTCTCCTCGACCTCCCCCAAGAATCTCTCACTCATGTCACCTCTTACCTCCCCCCGCCCTCTCTCGTTGCCCTCGCTCGTACCTGCAGATACCTCTATAAACATGTAGACGACGACAACACCTGGCTGCGTGCATTCTTGACTCAGTTCCTCGGTATTGGCCCTGAGCATGAGTTCGAGACCGAACGCGTCCTGCTACTCAAGCGGATGAAAAGCACCTGGCGCAAGGAATTCATCCTTCGGTATGACATCGGACAGTACGTCGTTTTCTCACCCATCGATGGGCACGACTGAGCCCGCTCCAGACGCTGGGAGCGCTCGCGGAACCCGACCGTGACCCACGCGCCCCAAGACGCGTCCATCGATGAGGTCCATCTCATCTCTGAGCGCGGCCTCTTGACGTCCTCTATCCAATATGGCATCGTCGCGCGGTCGATGCCGCTCAACGGCAAGGTGCTCAAGGGCTACATCGACGCCTCTGGGACCGGCTTGGGCATCGGGAATCCCAACGTCGAGTTCACGCCCAACGTGTCTGCGTGTGCCATGTCCTCGGAGGGTGGCACCGCGCGGGTGTTTTGGGGAAAACGCAACGGCGAAGTGGCACTGAGCATCGTCAGTCGTGTCATGGACGCTCGCGCCGGATCTACATTCATCCGGTGCAGTGTCGACGAGCAGCATGAAGGCGCCGTGCAACAAATTGTTCCTGATGCGGAGACCAATACCTTTGTGTCTGGTGGTGCGGATGGGCGTATCAAGCTGTGGGATACCAAGAGTCTCCAGCTTCTATGGTCTACCGAGAAGCAACACGTGTCTCTTGTCACGGACCCGTTGATTAGCATCGCGGGTAGCCTCGGGGATGGGTTCGTTGTTGGTGCACTCAAGAGCGGCGATATCCTCCTGCATGACCTACTCGAGTCCGACACCCCAGAAGATGGGCGACGTGTTCACTCCGCATACCATCTCAGGATCTCTCCTCCCATCTGTCACGAGCAGCCTCAGCAGACCGTGGATGTTCTGTTTCCACAACAACAGATTACGAAAATCTGGTTGTACCACACTGGAGCCACCAGCGTCATGCTGATAGTCCAGTATACGGATCATCCGCAATTCTACCGTGTTCAGGCCAACGTCCAGTCTCAACAAGTAGCGATCACCTCCTTTGGCGATACTTCATTCAGCAACATCTCTACTCTGGAGCCCCTCATTTCTACACCCTCCCGAGAGGTGAACATGCTTATCGCCGGAGATCAATTGGGGTTTATCAGCATTTACGATGCCGAAGCGCCCTTGCAGGCCTCTGTGGCTCCCGTTCACAGATTTGAAGCGCATACAGACGGTGCTGTGACAGCCATCTCATGGCATCCTACCGTCTTTGCGACCGGTTCTACACGGGGGACCACCGTAGTCTGGAATTCGCTTACGTTGGAACCTGTGCGCTATTTTACTACTCCCGCACCTCGCCCTGCGCCAGGAAACGATTGGGACATCGTCAGTCGGATTCTGATCAACGGAGAAGCCGTGGTCATCATCGTTGGGAACCGCGTGACGATGTGGAAGGTTGGGCAGGCCAATGCTCATGGGCACCAGCACAAGAAGAGCAAACACGCCAATAACAAGATCAACGTCACCACCAAGGGACATCGTAGGTGCCATTAGTGTGATGTTTGCTTGCCCTTTGACTGACGCCTGCCCAGAACAATACGAGATGTACAAGGATATTGCCGAGTCCTACAAGGAACTCGAGTATGAGAGGGCACATACACAGCATATGTATGGCCGTGAGCGTGAGCAGAGATCTACTCTAGACACGCTCGGTCTTTCGGAATTGGAGGCCGTCGAGTACGTGCTGATGCTCTCGCG
>JBBPUG010000828.1:0-14977 GCA_038094535.1 Tubosaeta aff. alveolata | reverse complement strand
CGTCCAGATCTGATGCGTCGCTTCACCCACGGCTTGAACTGTTCGTCCGTCCTAAAGTGGTACTTGGGCTCGTCCCAGACACTCCCGCTAAAGGAGACGACAAATCCGAGCTTGGTCACCACCCTCGACGTGAAGTCGATGAGGTTGATGTCTTGCGGCACACGGAACATCCATATGTCGTCCATAGAGGGGACGAACACCTTGATCAAGATCAGTCCTTCCTTGGGAGCCCACTTGGATATCGTGTCACATGCGGTCGGGATAGATTGGGGTTCGATCAGTGTGTGCTCGGCCGTTCTGGATTTGGATTTGGCCTTTGGTTTGCGAAGGAGCTGGTCCAAGGAAGCGCATCTATCTGAGACGGCATGGAAAAGCCCGCTGAGGGATATTGAATGGCTCATAGACGACCGCTGATGATTGCGCTTGGCGCGCGGAGGGGGTACCTGGTCTAACCTATGAGCATCGCGGACGTCTTGATCCACGTTATCGTTGCGCGGAACCGCTGAACCAACTTCATCGATCATGGACAACAATAGGTCGGAATTAGGCGAGTCGCCGATCTCTTTCTCTACAACGGAGTCTTGCTCGTCGTCCAAGCAGGGGAAGCTTAACGTGGGTTCAGATGCAGAACGCTGGTATGCTTGCACGGATTTAGGATCCTCGGAGAGATTGCTCCAGCTCGTCGATCCGTACTGAGGTGCCTGGAACACGCCCTGCTCCTCAGTGCGAGAGTTGGAGAACACTGCCGGCACACCGGGTGGTGAGAGAATACGACCATAACGACGAGAAGACATCCTCGCTGGGGTCCGGAGGTCCGGAATACGAGGAGAAAGATATGTTTGATTTCTCACAGAGCTCGCAGAAGGTGAGGAGTCCAGCCTCCTGACCGTGGCCTTGCGTTCAAGCTTGATCTGAGGGATGACTGGTATAGAAAGCAAGAGCGGATGGGCATCATGATCTGCGGAACCCATGCTGTACAGTGATTCTTCGCTCCTATAGTCGCTTGTTTCGATGTTCCACAAGATATCAGACAAGTCAGCACGGGGAGTACGAGGTATCTTCTGGAGATCGTCATTATCAAAAGAAAGGACATCAAGGGTATCATAGAGGAGGGCGGTGGTTTGACTAGAACGAATGCTTGCAAACATATCGCCCTCACCGGAGAGGAGACTAGTGATATCGCCGACCGTGTGCGAAGTTGGAAAGAACAAAGATCTTCTCGTGTAACTGGTCGAGGACATGAGCTGCGGCTCCGAGGCATTTCTTGACTTTCGATGAGCGGTCGGCGTCCTGTAACCTGGAGAACCGTGCCTTCCAAACAGAGCGCGCCCGCGAACACGGTGTCTCAGCCCGTCCTATAACTCGACGTGTCGATTGGAACGAGAGGACTGTTGAGACGGCAAGAAGCTTACCCTGTTCCTTGTCTTTAGGATCCCAGAGTGTTTGGGAAAGTGGAAAGCGTCATAAAGGAATGGAGAGTCTAAACGAGCGTCGGGAAGGGTACTAGCCATGATAAAACAACAAAACAAGTGAACGCAGACCTTAGGATGGATAGTAATTCTGTCTATATAGCATGTCAGCCTCCTAGTGGTTGACATTGGTCGTACACTTCAAGTCGCGATTCGCGCCTGCCCTAAGTTAGCCGGCGGGCCAAGTAGTACTAGCATGCTACCGTCCGAGCTCCTTCTTTTCTGTCGACCCAAGTTCGGCTGAACAGCAGCCTGCCTCTTCATCGTGGTACCTCGTTGGTACGAGGTAGCTTTTACCCCGTTCGAAAAGAGTCTTCGGCAGCAAATAAGAACACGTCTACTCATTGGTGATAGCGGTACAAACGACAAGGAAGTATACGCGAGTGCTCAGCGCTCAGCGCTCAAGTTGGCAGAAAGCGAGAGAGCGATAGAGCCACGACACCTCGTAAACAGCATCAAAGCACGTCCAGCACCCGCACGCTCTGCAGCAACGCATCCAACGTCCCCGATGTCATCTCCGCCACCTGCGCCGTGATCACGCTCTCCGCAAGAACCCGCTTATACTCTGTATGACGTCGCCCAGGTTTCAGCAAGAGCGCCCCGAAAGGCTGCCTCAAACGAGCGAGGAATTGGTACGCCACCTGGGCGTCCGGCGGCAACGGAGACGGAAGCGGTGTGCTGTCCAGAGGATCCTCAATTGGGCTACCAGAGAGCTCTGGAAATGCATCCAGGGATAGCCCCTCGGGCGCAACCTCCTCGGGGGTCGCCTCGAGCCTGTGCCGCGCGGTGCGTCGGTCGAGAAGAAAATCGATCCATGGGTGAACGAGATAGAGGTCTTTGGCCTTTGTGAGATTGAGTCTCGTCTTGATTTCCACTGCCCCCAGTGCGGGAGCATGTGCTCGAAACACGATCTCCGATCCTTTCTTCATGGGTGATATGCTCGTAATCCGAAAGGCGAGGCAAGGAAGTTTCATCTGCTGCACTACGAAGAACGGTGGGGGCAATGCATTAAGCTGGTCGAGTAACCTGGTTGCCAACACAGGATCGAGTGGAGAGGCATCGAGTGCGGTCGTCGCTCTCTCCACCTCAACATTGGTGATGGCGGGCGGAAAGTGTGGGGGCGGTGGCTGACCGAACACGGCAAGACTGGCAGGAAGAGCACTGTTGAATTCGCTGGGTGCTCCAGTCCATGCAAGGATACTCGTGTCCCCTGAACTGGTGAGCAGCTGAGACAAGAGCCGTCCTAGTGCCTGGTTTCCCTCGCCATATGAAACAGACATGGACATCGAGAATATGCCAAGTAACGAGTAGGCTACATCCTCGATCAGAGTCGTCTTGCGGGTAGAGGCCAGTCGAAGCTTCTCGCGTATGTCGGTCAATCCCGGGCGAATTCCCATCAAGGCCGGTGCCGAGACGCCTGTCGCCTTCTCCATCTCTGAAATGATCTCGGGAGACTCCTTGTGGTTGTGGATGGTGAGGCCCAAGTACGGCGTCCAGTCCTTGGTGTATATTCGGATCACCTTCGACGCATGATACTCCTGTAGGGTCCATCCCCGCGAGTTCCAAATGCTCAGCATTAGAGCACCCGGTTCCGCCAGTTGGTCTACATCAAAGAGGAAGATGAGGGTCATTGCAGATCCCTCGTACCACTTGAACATGCTGACGAGGGCTTCCTGAAGTACGAAGTAATCTTCCTTGTTGATACAACACGTATCACTCCATGCCCAATTGAGCCCTTCTTCTCGTACGATCGTGCAGAACATGCGAAGCTTGTCATGAGTGAGAGACGGCCCAAGGCCGTACACCACAATCCTAACGACGTGTTCATACAGGGGTTCATCGGCCAGCCACGTGTGAGACAACGTGGCATAGCGGTAGAATTCCCTGACTACTCGGTTGATGCGAGCATGATCGATGCGCGTGGTCGTGGACGCAACGAGCTTTGCATAGGCTGGGGTAGATTTGAACGCAGCAGCCTGCTCTGCTTTGCTGCAGAGACGACCGGTCACGGTGTTGATGAGTACTAATGGGGAATCACGAATGGCGTCTTTGATGGAAGCATGAATCACTTCCTTTGTCTGTTCTGGCCGAACATAATAGCGAGATCGCTCTACAGGTAGATGTCAGTCGAAAAACGACAGTATAATATGGTTGCCTTCACCACGAATCTCAGGATCGGATGATTCAGACATCTTTGATAGCATCGTCTCGAATGCGACAATTGCATCATCGTGGCGTCCTGTACCAAGTAACGCAGCATACTTCCTCTCGTAACCCAAAGGAGAGGAGGAATCAAGCTTGATTGCCTGAACAAAGGTCATCAGATGGAGCATTCTGACCGGACCGAAGATAAGGCACCTTCTCCGCGTCGTTCAATGCATCTTCCCACTTTCCTTGTTCTACGAACGCCTTGCTTCGTTTAATGAGAGTGTCTAGTGGCGCAGCAGGGTTTAACGACAGCGTAGTGGTGTAGTGTGAAATGGCCTCGTCATATTGTTGAGTATTCATAAAGTTATCCCCCGATTTCTCTAGTTTTCGAGAGCATCGTGATATAAAGTCTGGTGGAAGAGTGTCATGGGATTGATTCCCTCTGGCCACGTGATCACTCACCAGGAATCCAATTCCCTTGCTCGCCATCCACTTTCTGTGCCAGCTCGCCAGACATTTGGTGGAAACATGTAATTGCGTCCGGTACGCGGTCGGTCATTTCGAGGTGCTCAGATATGACCCGATACATTGCAAGTCCTCGGAGCATAAACTACAGACCAAATGAACGTCAGTAGTACAAGAGGTTCGAAGGTGAAGGAATAGTCACAAGGCTAGTGGCCGCGGTCAGGACATCTTTCCACGAGCCAGTAACTGGCAGCATTAGCCGTGCCCATTCCTCTGCATCCTTCTCTGCATCCTCTTGCATACCCATTCCCACAAATGCATTGCTTCGCTTAACCAAGAGATCTTGAGAGCTGGCAGGGTTTAGCGATAGTGCTGCCGTGTACCGTGAAATAGCCTCGTCATATTGTTTTGCATCTGCGAAGCTCTCCCCAAGATTCTCTAGTTTTCCGGAACACCGAGACACAAAATCTGACGAGGGGGCGTCACAAGAGTGATCTCTTGGCCAGTAATGTGATCACTCACCACGTGTCCAATTACTATCAGTATCCTGTGCCAGCTCACTAGACATTTGGTGGAAACACACAGCTGCGTCCATAGGATGGTCGGTCATTTCCAGGTGTTCACATATAACCTGACAAATTGTCACTTTTGGTAGGATAAACTGCGTGGCGAGCGAAGGTCAAATGCATGTTGCATACCAAGGTGACAGAAGTGCTCACACTAGCAGCAGCATCCAAAGCATCTTTCCACGAGCCAGTGGTCAACCTTAATCTTGCCCATTCCCTTAACAATGATGTTGACTGAGACACACATGATGGTTCCTCGGGTATTGACACACTGCTTTGTGGAGTAGCCGCCCGGCTTGAGATGCCATCGCATTCTGGACAACATCGTTGCATACGATCAGCCGCGCTAACTTCAAACAAGCAATCAAAGAGGCAGAAGGTTTCTCACCAGAAACCCATGCCCTCGAGGACTCTGTAATATGGATTTGTTGATCCGCCACCCACGGTACCAACTCGCCGGCCTCGTTGATGTAACCCGTCGTCAAGAGGACCTCGCAAAGACGATATTGGATTGTGGCCGCAAGATGATCAAATTTCCAACCAGAGAGCTATGTGAAGTTGTAATTGGTTCGGAAACATTGAGATATAATAGAAGGTATACCAATGAGATTATCAATGGTGGTGATTGAGTGTAGTCACCCAATTTAATAAGTGCGTCTTCAAAAGACTGAGTCGCACCTTTGAAGTTATGGTTTTCCATCTGTAGGTTCCCGAGTAGAAGATACATATATGCCTATTGGAAGGTATCAATGGTGACGCTGGAGGATGCACAGACACCATTCACGTGCCTGGAGCACATGTAGCGGTGGGTCCACCAAGGGATCAGCACTTGCAATGAGGTCATCTAAGCGTGACACCGCATCCTCGCGCTCTCCGGCCATGAACAGGACAACGGCCTGATGAAGTTAGGTATCCGAAAGGCCAGGTTGGATTATGAGGAACCACACACCTTGATGAGAAGGAGAAGAGTGACTTGATCACCCGAATGGAAATACTGGAATGCAGAGTCGCACACGCGAATTGCCTTGTTCTTTTCCCCCTTGCCGACGAAAGCGACGCACTTTGCAATATAACCAACGAGGGACCGTTGAAACTTCATGGACTAGGTTCCGAACAAAGTGAGCGTCCATGCCTGTGAGAGGAGAGAAAGCGGCACCTCGTCGGCATCCATGAGCGCCCCGTCACACCTTCCTAAGCGTGCCCGGATAAGAGCTCGACTGGCAAGTACGTCTGCCCTATTCTCTGACGTTGGGATCGCTTCGGTCAGTAACGCTTCCGCATGCACGAGTCGACCTTGTTTCCACAATTCGAGTGTGGCGCCTTCGATATGAATGTCTGGAATCTGCAATAGTAGCAGGTCAACGTGTGCAAAGAAAGACGGGAGACAAAGCATACCGAGAAGAGACGGAAAGTGTCAGAAGATATGGCTCTTATTGTAATTTTTTGTTTGTCTGTGATGGCAAGAAGCTGGCTATCTGGAGAAAACACGATGGAGGTTATATCCTCGGCGTGAGGGACGAGATCAAGTTGGAAGTGCGTCGAGGTAGTCAAGAAGGTGATGGCATTATTGATGCAGTATGCTATGACTCTTCTGTGGTGCGGCAGGGCAACATATGAGATGGGCTCGGAAGGAGCTGGCCACTCTGAGACAATTGATCCAGATGCATCGATTTGCTTGAATTTTGAGTCTCCAGTGGTCTTGACGAGGAGGTGGTCATCGTGCCAGAGGAGACAATGCCGTGCAACTGTCAGCTCCTTTAAATCGACAAGTAATTGGCCGTTATTGCTGTTCCAGACTCGGACGTTCTTCCCAGTGGCCGTTGCGATCCTGTCCCCTTGGGGAGCGTATTTGGCTGCATAAACCCACTGGTTTTGGCAGAGTTTTTTCACTTCTCGACCTTTCACGTCGAAGATGATGGCTGTGCCATTGTAGCTGTCAGCAAAGACGACTCGGGCTGAGTCCGGGGAGAAGTCAACGTCCTCGATCGGCGACGGGTATTTCTTATCCACGTCTCGCTTCATTTTCGCAAAGACTTGTTTGTAGGTCGTTGCGTCCCAGACCGACAGTTGACCGTATGTCCCCACTGCGATGTATCGGCCATCCCGGGAGGCAGCAACACATTTGATGCTGCTTTCCACTTGCATTGTCGCTATTCGTTTCCCGTCTTTTACCCTCCACATTCCAAGCTCCCCGTGACTGCCACCAACGATATACTCGCCGTTCGCTGTAAATGTCACCACCCCACCGGTGCCAACTACAAGCAGAGGTGCTTGCCTCACAATCAGCACCTATCCGATCTCGTCGCGTCGGTACGTACCACTCGTTATCGTTGACATTTGTGTCAATCAAAGAAGTAGACAATTGAGGAAGGCGTGGTCTGTGCGCATTCACGTCGTTCCTCCCTCAAATGGGCCGTTCCTCGTGTTGTCGACTTCATTTCGGCCGCTATTGCTCACCGTTATCGTCCGACTACGGTATCTACAGCATTATCAATGATGATTTGATGATTTCCCAAGCCTGGCGTTCCCCTCAGACCCGTGCTACATCCACAAACCCACACCGGTTGGCACGGGCGATCTGGGGAGTGCGTGTTGCCGCGTATTCGGGCCTGGACATCCCAGGTGAGTGCGTAGTGAGGTTGCCACTGCTGTCACGCGAGGAGTGCAGTATATGCGCAAGACCTTGGGCTAGGTGGACACCAAGTCGGACGAGTTGCAGACCTAGTCAATCTGGCCTCGCAATGTTGCCATTTTGTACCAGTGTCAATATATTCAGGTGACGGAGAGTAATACATTTGGACCGTATTTCATCACGTTAATGGGGTGTCACATGTCGACTCTAGCACCTCTGGGTTCACTCGTTCGACGGTACTAAGCAATTGGTCACCTTGTACACATGCTGATGATGTTCGAAATTAGCAGGGCAACGCATAATTTAACCTGGCACCTCTGGTTGATAACAATCGAATGCAACACTCGTCAAAGTAAAAAAGGTGAAAAGTCAAAATACTTCCAGGACTCGCACACCCTGAATCAACGCGTCCAACGTTGCCAACTTGATGAATAGTCAGTGGATGATAGCTTCCGTGCGGGGATACCGTTTACTGGTTGTGACAGAATACCTTGACTGACGCGCTCTAGTGAAGTTTGTTTATTGAAGTGCCTTCATCTGTGGGGCATGCAAATGCCAAGGCACAGGCAGTATAGGATCGGACAAGATTATGAATATACCATACAGCAGCGCAGACATGACAAGTGCACAAAAGCCCAAACGACAAGCCAGAGTCTGAATCCACCAATCAAAGCACATCCAGCACACGCACGCCCCGTATCAACTCGTTCAACGTCACCGGCGTAATCTCCTCCACCTGCGCAGTGATCAAATTCTGCGTGGCAATCCTCTTGTATTCCGCCACATTCCGCCGGGTTGGCATAAGTAAGAGAGCGCCGAACGGTTGCCTCAATCGGGCGAGGAATTCGTATGCACGCATCTGCGTATTGATCGGCAGCGGTGGTGCACCATCCAGAGGACCCCCGTGCAGCAGACCTAAACCTGGAAAATCATCACGCTGAAATGCCTCGTCCTCCTGAGGCACCAACTCTACTCTACTCCCGGCAGCACATCGGTCAAGGAGAAAGTCGACCCATGGGTGAACGAGATATAGGGAATCCAATAGCGTGAGATTTTGCCAGGTCTTGATCTCTACGCTTTCGAGTGTGCCAGCTTGCACTTGAAATACGAGATCTGATCCCTTCCGAACCGCTAGGGCGTTTCGAATCTCGAAAGCAAGGCACGGAAGCCTCATCCGCTGACCCATGAAGAACGGTATAGAAAGCGCGTTCACTTGGTCGTACAGCTTTGTGACTAGGGTGAGATCGAGCGGGGAGGTACGCAGCCCATCTGTGACCGTCTCCATCTCGGTATCTGCAATAACTGGTGGAATGTGCAAGGTCTGCGGCTGGCTAAACTCAGCGATATCGGTAGGTAAGGAGCTATTGAAGCTGTTGGATGTCCCCGTCCATGCAAGAATGCTCGTGTCCCCCGAGCTAGTGAGAAGCTGAGAAAGGAGACGGCCTAGGGCCTTGTCTTTTTCGCCATATGTAACTGACATAGTCAAGGAGAAGATCCCGAGTAAGGAGTATGCTGTATCCTCGACTCGTGTTGTCTTGCGCGTAGAAGCCAGACGAAGCTTCTCTCGTATATCGGTCAACCCAGGGCGAATTGCCATCAACGCCTGCGCCGAGATACCTGTCGCCTTCTTCATCTCCGAAACGATCTCCGAAGATTCCTTGTGGTTATAGATAGTGAGGCCAAGATATGGCGTCCAGTCCTTTGTGTAGATTCGGACCACCTTCGACGCATGATACTCCTGCAAAGTCCACCCTCGAGAGTTCCAAATACTCATCATCAGTGCACCAAGCTCCGCTAGTTTGTCGACATCGAAGAGAAAGATGATCGTCATCGCAGATCCTTCATACCATTTGAACATGCAGACAAGTGCTTCCTGGAGTACGAAGTGATCTGCTTTATTGATACAACAGGTGTCACTCCATGCCCAATTGAATCCCTCCTCTCTTGCAACCTTGCAGAACATTTGGAGCTTCTCGTGAGTGGGAGATGCCTCGAGATCGTACACCAGAATTTTCATGACGTGTTCATACAGAGGTTCATCTAGCTGCCACGTGTGCGACAACGTGACGTAACGATAGAATTCCCCAACCACCTGTTCGATATGAGCGTTGTTGATTTGTGTGGTCATGGAGGCGACAAGTGAAGTAAAGGCTGGCGTCGATTCAAATGCAGCAGCCTGTTCCAACTTGTTGCAGAGACGACCAGAATTGGGGTCGATGAGGACCAGCGGAGAATCGCGAATCGCGTTCTGGATAGCCGCACGAATCGCCTCCCTCGTCCGTTCTGGTCGAACATAATGGTGAGATTGTTCTACGTGTGAATATCAGCGAAAGAACAACGGTACAAAGCAATTATCCCCACCACGAATCTTGGGATCGGACGATTCTGACATCTTCGAGAGCATCATCTCGAATGTGTCGATTGCATTACCGTTATGCCCTGCACCAAGTAATGCAGCATACTTCCTCTTGTAACCCAATGGCGAGGACGGATCAAGCCTGACTACCTGAATGAAGCAATTAGGACGGATGAGCCAAATGGATTAAAAGCAAGCTACTTCGTCAGCATCGTTCAGTGCATCTTTCCACTTTCCCTGTTCTGCGCATGCTTTGCTTCGCTTAGCCAGTAGATCTTGTGGTATAGCAGGTTTTAGCGAGAGCGCAGCCGTGTACTGCAAAACGGCCTCGTCATACTGTTTGGCATTCATGAAATTCTCTCCGAGGTCCCTCAGTTTATCGGAGCATCGAGTTATAAAGTCTGGTGGAGGGTCATGAAAATGATGCCATGACTATCAACGTCATAACCACTCACCAGGAATCCAATCCGTATTCTCCACGCTAATCGTTGATGATCGTCGATCCGGAGTGGCCGGCTGCCGTTTCCTGTTGAACATCTCGCGACTCGCCCGCTATTTGTTTCTGCCAGCTCGCCAGACATTCGGTGGAAACACGCAACCGCATCCGCCACATGGTTGGTCAGTTCGAGACGCTCGCATACAACCCGATAAATTTCGAATTTGGAGAGCATAAACTACGAACAAAACGAACGTCAGGTATACAAGAAATGCCAGGGAAAAGAGTCCTCACCTCAGCAGCGGCACCCAGTGCATTATTCCACGAACTGGTCGACTGTACTAATCTCGCCCATTCCTTTGCATCGTTCAAGGCGTCTTCCCGTATACCCTTTCCTACAGATGCGTTGCTTCGCTTAATCAATAAGTCTTGAGGGCTAGCAGGTTCTAGCGACAGTGCAGCTGTGTACTGCGATATGGCCTCGTCGTACTCCCCGGCATCCATGAAGCTCTTCCCAAGGTCATCGAGTTTGCTAAGGGACCGAGATACAAAATCTAGTAGACAATGTATGGGAATGATTCTTTGGCTGCACACGATATCACTCACCACGAGCCCAATTTGCTTGATCGTCATCTATTCCCTGCCCGTGCTGGCTAGACGCGAGATGGAAACATGCAACCGCATCTGCCACATGGCCAATTGTTTCAAGACGTTCACATATAACTGGATAGATTGTGGAGTTCGGGAGATTAAACTCCAGAACAAGCGAATGTTAGGTGAATAAGCAATACTAACACGGACCTACTCACGCCAACAGCAGCAGACAAGGCATCTCTCCATGAGCCAGAAATTAGCCCGAATCTTGCCCACTCTCTAACCAATGTCGTAGAGTGTGATACATAGGACGTTTCCTCGGGTGCAAGCACGTCATCAGAGGAAGCCACCACGCTATCGTCTGTTGGCGTAGAAAGACATTTTTGCATGAAATCTGTAGCGATTACTTCACACGGGCCATGGAGAGGCGAGACGGTCGCTCACCAGCAACCCATGTTTTGTTTGTGTTTGTCATCTTGGCCTGGTGATTCGCCATCTGTAGAGCAGACTTGCCAGCCTCCTTGGTGCGACCGGCTCTGAAAAGAGCCTCGCAAAGATGTTGTTGGATTTCGAAAGCAAGATTATCAAATTTCCAACCAGAGAGCTGTCGGAAAATCTGGTCAATATTGACACGTTACAACGTAGGGGGTATACCAATGAAATTATCAGGGGTGGTCGTTGAATGCGATCGCCCAGTTTCATTGACGCATTTTCAAACGAATGAATCGCATGCTCGTAGCAACCACGTTCCATGTGTAATTTCCCGAGAAAAAGATGCATGTATGCCTGTCGAAGGCATTAGTGACTGTGCTACCGGATGTTAGGACATCGATTGCATGCCTGCACTACATAGAGCGTTGAGTCCGAGAAACCTTCAGCAATGAGGTCATCTAGACGTGACATCGCTTCATTGTGTCTTCCTGCAATGAACAGGACGACAGCCTGACCAAAAGAAGAATATGAAAAACAAAGTTGCTTTGCACGGAATGACGCACCTTAATGAGAAGAAGAAGAAGGGAAACATGATCCAGATGGAATTGCTGGAACGCAATATCACACACGCGACATCCCTTGTCTGCTTCCCCCTTCCCGACGAGGGCCACACATTTTGCGATGTAGCCGATCACGGATTGCTGAGCTTTGATGGACTTGGATGAAAATGATATCGGTTCCAACGTTCGCGAGAGAACAATGCGTACCTCTTCGGCATCGGCGAGTGCTTCATCCCACCGCCCTAAGCGTGCCCGAACGATGGCCCGACTAGCGAGTACATGATGGGCCCAAGCTTCTGACGCCGGGATGGCTTCGGTCAGTAATACTTCTGCACCTGTAAGGTGTCCGTCTTCCCATGATTTAAGTGCAGCGTCCCCGATACGAATTTCTAGATGCTGAAAATAATATTAGGCGGTCAGACCATGTGTGAAAAGAGAGGTCAGGAACGTGCCGAAACAAAACGGAATGCGACAGAGGAAACGACGATGACGATGATTTTCCCCTTGTTCCCGCTAAGCGCAAGTAGCTGGCCATCAGAAGAACACGCGATTGATTTTGTCTCATGTTCGGGTGTAATTGAATGAAACTGTGTGTGCGTCGATGTGTCCCAGAAGGAAACCGAGTCTTTACAACACGCCATAAATTGCGCGTGTCGGGGCAGGGCAATAGAGTCGGCACCAGGAACAGACCATTCCGAGATGATTGACCCAGTAAGCGCGTCGATTTCCTTTATTTGGGAGTCTTTTGTTACAACGAAGAGGTGAGTGTTGAACCACGACAGGCGATTACGCCGTGCATCTGTCTCCACCATGATAGAGAAAAGTAAGCGACCGTCGTCGCTGTCCCAGATCCGGATGGTCCCATTCGTGCCTGTCGCGATACGGTCACCCTGTGGAGAGTATTTGGCAAGCCTGATATTGTCGACGTGCCCGAGGGTTTGCACTTGTTTGTGCGTGGCAATATCCGAAATAGTGGCTGTGGTGGCACCAAAGTAGGCCCTGCCATTGGCTGAGCTGCGTCCGGAGAAAAATCGACGTCATAGATGTGGTTGTAAGCCTTCTTGTCCACAAAGACACGTTCGTAGGTAGTCGCATTCCAAACAGACGCCTCGCCACCCGTGCCCGCCGCGATCCATTTGCCGTCCTTGGAGACAGCAATACAGTTGACGCTGCCCTCCACTGGCATCGTCGCGACTCGTTCGCCGTCTTTCACTTGCCACACCACAACTGACCCCCTGGTGCCGCTGACGAGCTGCTCGCCATTTTCTGCAAATATCACTGCATATACCTCGTCAACGGTCTTAACTTCGAGGCGATGTGAAGGTCCTTGTCTGGCGGTCAGCGCCGTAATCTGGTAATTTATTTTGCTAGTACGCACTATTCGTCGACATCGACATCGACGCTGCCGATAAGAAATCAAAAGGGCAAAGGGAGAAGGCGTAGTCTGTACCCGTCAACGTGCCCTCTTCTTAAATAGTGACCTCGTGTTTTCGGTGCTTGTCTACGAAAGACTTCATTCCGGGTGCTATTTCGGATTGAGTCTCCGCGCCCCCTGAATCAATTGTAATCGTCGTACTGGCCTCACAGGCGAGTGATTTGTCGGGTTCACAATCAAGGAGCCCACTCAAGAGGCTTAGGCAAGTGTGGTATCGGACACCGGTGCAAGTCGGACATGCTACGAGCTGCCGCTGCCGTGAGTGCCGGGCCCGTGAATGGCAATAAAAAGGTAGTAGCCCAGGCCTGCGTCACGCTTGCATATTTAACGCTACGACGAGACGGCGAACTTCGATACTTGAAGGGAAGACAGTCAAACTTCGTGACTTGGCATATGCACTACCTCGGAGTTTGACTCGAATGCGAGCATTTTCCAAACACCTGCTCTCTTCGCCGGCCGAAAAATACCGCGATTCAGTTTTCGAGTTCTAAGCTTCATGACTGATTGCAATATGTGATACCCGGCCTCCGAGTCGGGTTTGTGCGCTGTGCCAAAAGCAAAATCATACATTGCCGCTATGCATCATTCGCTGAACTTGGCATGATCAGGGGCAAGTTCCACGAGCACTCGAATATTCTGGGAGTCAAAAGGTCCCGGTACTAATGGTAATGAAGACAATCTAAAGCACGTCCAGCATCCGTACACTGCGTACCAACTCCTCCAACATCCCCGATGTTATCTCCTTTACCTGTACAGTAATCAAACTGTCCGTAGCGACCCTCCTGTATTCTTCTACGTGCTGGCGGGTTGGTGTGAATAAGAGAGCGCCAAATGGCTGTCCAAGTCGAACGATGAATTGGAGGGCATTCATCTGCTTTTCCACCGGGGACACAACCGAGGGGGATCCTGGCAATGATGCAGCATCTGGAGGAGCTGTATATGAGGCACTGAGGAGGTCAGGAAATGATGGCAACGCGCCTATCACAGAATAGTCATCCTCCTCAGGAGTCGTCTCTAGTACGTTTCCGACAGGCTTGCGGTCAAGGAGAAAGTCGATCCAAGGGTGGATGAGATATAGAGAACCAAACTGAGAAATGTCTTCCTCAGTTCTAATTTCCACAGCCCCGAGTACGCCTGCATGTGTGCGGAAGACACCGCCTGGCATGTGTTGAGTGTTTGATACTCTCCCGAGTTTAAAAGCGAGACAGGGAAGCTTCAATCGTCTTTCTAAAACAGACGGTACAGGGAGTTCGTGGAGCCGATTGTATAGCTCGGTGACTAGGGTGAGATTGGGTGGAGTGAGATCCAACCCATCGACGATTGCGTTCATCTTGGCCCCTGCGTATGCTGGCGGAATGTGTGAAGTTGGGAGCTGGCGAAACACGGAGATATGTGCCGGAAGGCAAGAGTTGAAGCTACCTGGTATCCCCGTCCATGCAAGGATACTCGTGTCCCCCGAGCTGGTGAGTAGTTGCGCCAAGAGTCGACCAAGCGCTTTATCACCCTCACCGTAGGTGATCGGCAATGACATGGAGAAGATTCCAAGCAACGAGTAGGCAGCATCCTCGATCCGTGTTGTATCACGTGTAGAAGCGAGACGGAGCTTGTCACGTATGTTGTAGAGACCTGGGTGGAACGCCATCAGGGCTTGAGCTGAAATGTCCGTCGCCTCCATCTCCGAGATGATCGCGGGTGAATCCTTGTGATTGTAAGTATCGAGTCCCAAGTACGGTGTCCAGTCTTCAGTGTAGAATCGAACGACCCTCGATGCATGATACTCCTGCAACGTCCATCCCCGTGTATTCCAAATGCTCCTCACCAAAGCACCAGGCCTCGCCGTTCGGGGAACGCCACGCAGGAAGATGATCGTCATCGCAGAGCCCT
>JBBPUG010000827.1:0-14992 GCA_038094535.1 Tubosaeta aff. alveolata | reverse complement strand
GAACCAGTTCTCAAAAATTTGAGAGCAGCCGAACCTGAACCTGAACCTAGTGACCATCCCCTGAACCTGAACCTGAACTGAACCTGAACCTGCAGGTTCAGTTCGGAGGTTCAGGTTCGAACCTTAGATTCTGGACTGAACTTTGGCAGCCCTAATGATGATGAGGGGGCATAGACAATGCAATGGCATGTCCATCACCACCACCTCAACTGCAACGAGGAGGACGAGGAGGCACAGCCAATGCAACAGCATGCCTGCTACCACCACCATGACGACAATGACAATGATGAGGGGGGCACAGCCAATGTGTCAGCATGCCCGCCACCACCACGAGGAGCACAAGGAAGCATGGGCAACACAACTGTGTGCCCACAACCACAACCACAACGAGGAGGATGAGGAGGTGCAGGCAACGCAAATGCCCACCACCACCACGGTGACCGCGACAAGCACGAGGGGGGCAATACAGCACGCCTTTCACCACTATGGCGACCACGACAAGGACAATGGGGCATGGGCAACCCAATGGTGCACCCTCCACAGTGACCACGACGATGACAGGGCACGGGCAACCCAACAGCGGCACCAACCACCACCACCGTGACGAGGACGAGGGGGCACAGGCAACGCAATGGTGTGCTTGCCACCACCAGCTGACTGCAATGAGGAGGTGGGGAGCACAAGTGACGCAACTGCATGCCCGCCGCCGCCATCACCACCCTCACAGTGACCACGACAAGGAGGCGAGGGGGCATGAGCAACGCTACAGCATGCCCTCTACCACCACTATAGGGACCATGACGAGGACAAGGGGGGCCGGGCAATGCAACGGCGTGCTCGCTACCGCCACCACCATCACTACGGCGACCGCAACAAGGATAAGGGGGACGTGGGCAACGCAACAGTGCCCCCCCCCCCACCACCACCATGACTATGACCGCAATGAGGACGAGGGTAGCACGGGCAACGCAACGATGCACCTGTGACTACAACCACCATGAGGACAAGGGGATGTGCTACACCACCACCACTGCTACGACCACAACGAGGTGCAGGGGTATGGGCGACGCAACGGCACACCCGCCACCACCACCATGTGATATGAGGATGAAGGGGGGTGCAATGGTGCAGCCTATCATACGGTAAGATTTATTTTATTTTATTTTTCCTATGTACATGTGGTAGTGTATAAGTGAATATAAATTCTTTTATATGATTCCAAGCTTGATTCTACTGTACACTAGAGAGCTAGAGGGAATGGAGCAGTCTGGCATAGTCTGGGACATTCTAGGGGGACCTAGTACTAGGACTAGGCAGTTAGGTACCTTGCTGTGGGAGCTGGAAGCTGTCTACTTCTGGACAGTGCTGGATAGCTGAGGGTTGTTTTGCTGATGTAATAAACTGGAGATGTGGTCGATATTCTGTGGGGACTTCGTTTACATGTCAACATAAAATCTGCCAGTGCTGTACATATCCAGTTGAAGAATTTGCATACATGTAAGCACAATAGTTTATAGTTTGGTTGGCAACTGTATGGATGTACCCCCAGGTGACAGTACTAACATCCACCCAGAGGTATGCCTTCATCACGGGTGCCGTGTATGAACACCTGCACCAATTCCCACACCCCTGGCACCTACAGGTATCTGCTCAATGTAGCAGATGGTGACCCATGGGGGTCACCTGTTGCATCCTTCATGAGTCGGCATTGTCGTGGGCGCGCCGTTGAGCATGAGTCACCATGCCCCCTCACTGTTTTTGTAGTAGCTGTGGTGGTCGGCACACCATTCTCGCACTTTAATGCTCCCCCCCCCTCACACCCTCGTCGTGCTCCTCTCCCCCTTCTCCTCATCTGGTGGGTGTGGTGCACATCCCATCTATGTGCGTGGTGGGTACACACATTGTTACGCTGCCACCCCACCCTTCCGTCATGAGTAGACAGTGTGCGTGCTGCGGATGCGCATGGTGAGCACATACTTGTGGGTGCTTGTGTACTGGGGTGGATGCGGTTGAGCGCAGCGGATGGTGTGTGAGCATGCATTTATGCGGGTGTGCATACTGGGGCACACCCGCGTGTGCATGCATTTGCATGGGTGGATGCGGGTGAGTGTAGGTGCACACTGGGTGAGCGCTGGAGTGCCGTGTACCCACTCATCAGTCTAGTTGAAGGGCTCCCCTTTGGATCTATGGAAAGGAAGGCCTGGCCCTTACTCCACAGTGCTTGCTGAAAAGTCGGCAACCACCCGCTGAAGTTTCTCAAACCAGTTATTGTGCAAGGTGACTTTTACTAGAGAAAAATAGATATCACCAGTGGTAGAATACAATCGGTGCAACACGGTATGAGAATGCCTTTCTAGTGCTACCTGTCAGAACTCTATTTTCTCTTTCACTTCTTTACATTCTTCACTTCATTCACCATAACCTAGAACGTTCCAGACTATGACATCATATGACATCATACCTCATGTACAACACATGTTTCTCAGTATATAAGTAGTCAGTCTGTACTTATATTCCTCTTCCCTAGTTTTGGAATTATCATTCACTTGCTCTTCACATTCCAAATGCTCACTTTGAGTCAAGGGTGTGATTTGTGAGGTTCCTGACATTATTCCGAAACTATCCTTCCGTCTACTTGCATTCTGCGCCTAGCATATCCACTCCCATCATCCTCATATCTTTTGCCTCCGATCGTGCAGACACTTCGTCCCCATCATTGCTTATACCCGGGCTCCAGGGTTAAGGAGAAAATGTTGATTGTCATGACCAATCCCGAGCAAGCACTTGGATCTCCCTGCTGCATATATGGTTGTCCGCTGTCATAAATAAGGATAATGTTGCTCTTGGTGGAAAGTGCACAACCACCCGTATCTGCGGAGCGTGAGACCATAGCTTAAAATGAATCGATAACATTTGCTGTTTGCGTGATCACAGCGATTGTTATGTCTGACGTGGGCAGTATTCCCATTGCCATAGCCAGGTGTTTCCAGTTCCTCCATCAATATTCGTGTCTTGCCCCGAGACTTTCGACGTCAAGCCTGTGTCTTGACATTTCCTCATCCATACACATTCGGTCAGAATAAGTGAACATTCCCAGTGAGCTGCTGTGTGCCACTGAAGTAGTAGCTTATCCTCTGACAACACGCCCAATCTGTCTTCCTCATCTACAACCAATACTCCTACTCCCACCCCTTCATCCGAGTCAACATTCCCCGCACAATCCATCAGAATGTCCTTCATCCAAGGATTGTCCACGGACCCCGCCATAACAACCACACCTGCTTCTGCCCCAACTGCTTGTACCTTCACACTCGAAGAGCTCAATATCATTGTCGCAGATGCTGTTCGAAAAGCTATGATCGACAGGGAATTCAACAAGATGGAAAAGAACGCTGCTAAGGATGCCATCCAACTGCCTATCCAACTCATCTCCGTTCCAGAGAAGAGTATCTGGGACAAAGAAATCAAAAAGTCCTTTATGCCCAAACCAGATATCTTCAACGGAAACAAGGCCAAATTCCTTACTTGGTGGCGACAAGTGGTGTTATATCTCAGAGGTTACAAGGAGGAGCCAAGCGATCAATAGAAGATCATGTTAGTATTGTCCTTCATGCGAGAAGGTTCTGGAGGACGCTTTGCCGATACTTGGCTCAAACAACACGCCGACTGTCTCCATAGGGTTGATTTCAAGACTTTCTGAAATCAGCTTTCTGTCACCTTTGCCCCGCTTCTCTTCAATGAGAAGCCGAATCTCAGCTGTTCATAATGAAACAAGGAACCAGGAGCCTTGAGGAGTTCTTAATTGAATTCCACCAGTGAATTGCCCAGGCCAGTCTTAATGAGATCGCCAATGGAAGAATCCTCATAGGCTTGATTCAACAAGCATGCAGGAATGAGTTTGTCAAGTTTGTCGAGAGATCTAATCATAAACTCCTTGACAGTGAAGTCTTCGAAGAATGGGTCCAGGCCCTACCTAAGGCAGATCATGTCCTTACAGAGATTGCTGAAAGAAAACGAGGATTGGGGAACACGACCTTGACAACAACAACAACAGTTGGTAGAGGGTATGTTTCCCTACATTACAAAGGGAACAACCCCATTTACAACTATTCTTGAAACCCTGCACAGCAAACCCCTTCTGTCCCGACCAATGCCGCTGCAACCATGCCATCGCTGTACACACCTGGCACCTTTGGAGGTCAGGGGGTCCCCATGGACTTATCGAAGGCTCACATGGAGGGAAAATGCCGACAGTGCAGAAAACCTTGGCCTTGTAAGGATCATTTCAGGCCAAGATACCCAATTCGCAGAATCACTTTCCTTAACTGAACAATTGAATACTCCGATGATGACGACTTGGCAAAGAAGATGGCAGAGTTGGAAAAGGATTTTCCAAAAGAGGAGTAGATAAGAGGTCGTCTACTTCTCTCAAAGACATTATACATACTGCTTCGTCTGTAAATAGTATAAACCATAATCAATATGCTGTTTTGCCTGTTGACGAAGTGGAAGTGACCTCAAAATTACGGTATTGAAAACTAAGTAATGATGCTGTGAAACCAAAGAAACGAACAGAACACAGCGCTGGCTGGGATCTAAGCAGTGCTGAAGACAAAGAAATCAAACCGTGGAGTCGAGAGCTCATCTCCACAAAGATAGCAGTTGCTGTTCCAAAAAGTACATATGGTCGGATTGCACCCTGATCAAGTTTAGCATTAAAAGAAATCGATGTAGGTGCCAGAATCATTGATAGTGATTACAGAGGAGAAGTCAAAGTCCTGTTGATCAACAATGCAGAAATCTTCCACAAAGTCAATAAGGGGGATCGTATCGCACAATTGATTGTTGAGAAAATCAACATGGACATCCTCAATGAAGTCACTAAAATGGAATCTACTGAACGTGGTGCCAAAGGATTTGGTTCAACTGATCAGAAAGAAAAGACGAAAGCTGTTGAGTCTGACCTGGTGACGCCATATCAGCAAATCACTAATTTTGGGACAGTATTTTATAATTATTACAATAATTATGGCAATTTGACAGCCAGTGACAGCATGTTACATCATGTTACATCATTGCATGCCAACAGAGTCACAGAGTCACATAGTTACAAGTAAGGTACAGCTGCATCACAGCATCACAAGGTGTGACATCACATCACAGCGCCACTCGCTGACAGCGCTACTGGGTTTGACAGCGCTACAGGTAACTAGGATACATAGCTAATACAACTGTAGAATAGTTACAGTAGGGTACAGTGATGTCACAGCATCACAAGGTGTGACATCATGTCACAGCACCACCCGCTGACAGCGCTACTGGGTTTGACAGCACTACAGAGTAACTAGGTAATACATCGATAGAATAGTTACAGTAGCTACAGTTGTCACACTGTCACGAGATGTCACATCATGTCACAGCGCCACCAGTTGACAGTGCTACTGAGTTTGAGAGCGCTACAGGGCAGTACAGGGCTCAACAGCACTACAGGCTACATACAGTAACTAGGGTGCATAGCTAATGTAAGGTAGTAATAGATTCGTAATAGATGTAGACTTAGAGATTTTGCATGAACGAATCACGTGACATTTATTAGGATTTGTTTCGCTTACATACTATTACTACACACCCACTCACCACTCCCAACTTCCCTCAGCACCATTTAGCTGTCGCCTCCCACCTTCATGCTTCACCGTCCCCCATGCCATCAACTGCCGCTACCCATCACCTCACCTCCTACACCTCAAATAGCTCCACATGCGCTGCCTCCCTCTTGCACACACCCGCTGCTACCATCAGCAGGGGGGCAACAGCATACCTGCCACCACCACTACACAACAACAACAACAACAACAAGGGCAAGGGCACGCAACAGCGCACCAACCACCACTGTGCTGATGACGGCTCCACGACTACCCCATCAGGTCGATGGTGAGGGAGGCACAACTGCCACCATGCCACCACAATGACGACAATGAGGGCGAGGGTATGCAATGGTGCATCCTCCACCACTGCGCCGACAACAACATGGCGCATGCCCACCCCATCAGGACAGGCTAATGGGGCAATGGCACACCCGCCACTACCACACGCTGGTGACTTCGATGGAGAGGGTGCACAACGGCGCACCCATCACCATTGCACCGACCACAGCAGCCCACCCACTACCACCACCACCACACGCCGGCAATAGCAATGGCGAGGACGAGGGTACGTGCGGCACACCCATCACCACTGTGCCGATGGCAACAATAGCGTTCTCACTACCACCACCACCACATGCCCTTGACGATGATGGCACGGGTGAGGGCGTGCAGGGGAGAACCCACCACCACGACACCAACAGTGACAAGCGTGAGGTGGCGCAATGGCCCAGTCACCACCACCACCACCACCCCATCCCTGTGCCCACGATGACGACGGCATGGACTAGGGCATGCAACAGCGTACCCACCACCACAGTACCAATGGCGGCATGGGTGAGGCGGCGCAATGGCGTGGTTACCACCACCCCACCTGCTTGTCCAAGATGACGATGGCATGCCAGGTGAGGACACACAATGGTGCACCCGTCACCCCAATACCGACAGCGACAAGGGCAAGCAGCCCAACAGCATGGTCACCACCACCACTCCACCCACATGCCTACGACAACGACAGTATGGGCATGGGCATGCAACAGTGCACCCGCCACTGCAGTACAGACAGCGGCAAAGGTGAGGCAGCACAGTGGCATGGTCACCATCACCACCACAGCACCCTCATTCCCACAACGTCAATGACATGGGCGAGGACCCAACGGCGCGCCCACCACAGTACCAATGGGGAAAAGGGCAAGGTGACGCAACGGCATGGTCCCCATCACCACCACCCCATTTGCATGCCCACAACGATGTCGGCATTGGCGAGGGTGCGCAATGGCACACCCACCGCCACAATCCCGACGAGGGCAAGAGCCATACAGCGCAGCGGTGCGGTCATGACCACCACCACCCCTATGTGTCCACGACGACAGCAGCAAGGGCAACGGCACACAACGGTGCACCCACCCCCCAAATACTGATGGCGGCAAGGGTCATGCAGCGCAACTGTGTGGTCACCACCACCACCCCACCTGCATGTCCATGACAACGACGGCATGGGTGAGGGCGTGCAACGGTGCACCCACCACCCAAATGCCGACGATGACAAGGACAAGGGCATGTGCAACGGCACAGTTACCACCACCACCCACCACCTGTGTGCCCACGATGACGACGGCATGGGCAAGGCACGCAATGGCACACCAACCACCCCAACAACATCGGTGGGGGTGACAGCACCCACCACCATGAGATGGAGCTGCAGGGATGCAGTGTACCCACCACCATGACCCCCACACTGAAAATGAGAGCACGGAGGCACTAGAACAACAATGGGTGTAGGGAGGGCGAGGGCTTGCAAACCGTGCACGCGTGCACTTGCCACATGCATGTACATACGATTTCATGTAGTAGCTACATATTTAATATAATTTGATTTGTGTACAATTAGTACAGTGAACTGGAAAAAAAAAAAGCTGACGACATTGTACTACAGATGTCTTACAGTAAACTATGGGCATCACAGGCTCTACAGTTTTGGCGTGCTGTACAGCCACACATCGCCTGGTACAGCTCTGTGACTCTGTGGCGACACTGTGACTAAGTTGCACAGGGGGGGACCTTGGTGTAACACTGTCACACCTGTGACAACCTGTACAGCACTACACAGGTACTTCATGATTTGCTGATGCAGTGATGATCTTAAGTTGAAAGACAGTGGATAAACAGCCCAAGTCTAGTTCACAGAAGGACGAGTCTCTTTGAGAGATCCTTCCTAAACCAAAGGTGGATAACCGGCTGGTCACAGGTGAATCTGACGAGGTTAATCCTCCGAAGATCCTTCCTTCGGCAAGGGTGGATAATCCTTCTGAGAACATGAAACGATCCTGGCTGAATACGGTTGATCCGTGGACATGCCAGTGGATAAAACAAGTGGTTGACTGTAAGGGGACCAATAGGGTCCCTTTATTCTACTTAACTACTGACAGGCGTGCACATGTAGTGCGCGCTTATGTAATGGTTACCATAGTTAGCCATTTGACACTTGATGTCAAATGGCTGTAGTATAAAGGGCGAGTAGATCTCACCCTTGTAGAATAATCTTTTTTACCCTGTATCCTGTACCCACTCACTGCGTAATAAACACGGTTCACACTAGTTGTGTGACGAGAGCGCCACAGGATCTAACTAAGGAGATTACAACCCCTTACAACTTTTTTAGTGCCTCATACAGCGATAAGCCGTACAATCACCCACAGCATTGCAAAGATGGTGGCTGAAAGGCTGCCTACTGGCAGAGGCAAGCCTCCACCTGACGACAATCATTGTCAACCCGATAAACCACCACCAACACCCCAAATTAACCTCCAGAAGGTTAAAAAGAAGGCAAAGGCAAGCAGGGACAACCCCGAAGATAATTCTGGGGGTGTCCCTTCAGGTACAAAGATGGCGATGCCTGGAGAAATCCAAGCATCGCAAACCATTAGCAGCGTGGCTGCTAATAATGAGCATTTAAGCCCATTGACCTCAAACAATTCGCAGGTTCTGTCTACAGAACCTACATCAATCATTCGAACAGAGAGTCTGCTCGCTCAAGTGTACACCGAGGGAGTGTATCCCACTCTCCGTGCACAGTCCAAGGGGGATCTCCCCCTCAATCCGCGTGTTGCTATGGCTGCGGTGAATGATTTCCTTGATGGGATATGTCAACAGTGGCTAATTTATGGCCACAGTCCCAAGGGATTCAACAACCACAGTGTCAATCCTGGCGAACATCACGCCGCAACTATTGAATGCATTAGGCGAGTGCTCAGTCTGGAAAACATTGAAGAATATTCCAGCAGGGCTACTAGCCCTGATGAATCGATCATCATAAAGATAGAGGGCGAACATGTCTGCAATGCCCTCTATGGGAAACCCCAAATGGAAGGTTCCCCGACTTGTAGCACAAGTGCTCCAATGAGCTCAAATGCACCCCGAAGGGGGCTCGCCCCCAATATGCCAAACCGCCTGTGCTACCTATTCAGACGAAATTCGGATATCATCTGACACATGTGGGGACAGCAGCATGAAGAAGCGATGCTGCATATTGCAGCACGTGATCATGTTGCTGCCAGAAGTAAACGTAAGGGGAGGAACTCGCCTCCCCCTAGCGATGATGACATCAATGATGATCGTCACTCCTTGTTTGACAGAAGCAGAAAGTCAAACAACGAGGGCAACACCCCTCGTGATGATCGATCAGGAAAGATTCCTGGAAGAGGACCTCCTGGGAAAGGACCTCCTGGAAGAGGACCCTCTGGAAGGGGACCTCCGGACAATCTGGACAACAACAGTGATCAATCGGACAGTGGATCTGATGATAGCGATAATGACTGACAGGGCTCTTGAGCACCCCGAAACTACCTCAGGGGTTTTACCCCTGGTAATGATCGCTACATGGACCATATGCTCCAGAGATACATGCAGCATATCTGGGAGCAAGTGGGACATGATTTGGGTCCAGTAGGACCCGAGGAAAAGGCAATGAATCCGCCTAAGCCCAACAAATACGGAGGTCAAGATGACCTCAAGAAATTTGATGAGTGGCTGAACCAACTACTCAAATATTTCAGGACTTTTAAAGTCACTGGAATAGATCGCGACAGAGATTGAGTCCTATATACAGGGCTCTACTTGGAAGGCATGGCCTCCCAATGGTTTGATCAAGAGATCAATTCTCCTGATTGAAGGATCAGAAACTGGACGTTCGAAAACGTCACTTGTGGTCTGTTTCAACGATTCATTCACAAATCGTCTGCACAGACCGCAGCCGATCAATTTGATTGTACAAGGTACGACCATGAAAAGGGGGCTTTAGCCTTCTATAATGACTTGCGTTGTAAGGCAACTCGGATGGTTCAACCACCCAATGATTATACATTCAGGAGGAAGCTCCTGAGGGGACTCCCCAATTCACTGATTCGTAGTATATATGAATCAAGAGGAGTCTCGGCCGAGCATTCCACAATCGAGGAGATTATGGAAGAAGTTCAGCAGTTGGAAACCACTCAGAAGGCGATTGAGATGCATATGAAAGCGAACCACTCAGGCTCGGGGAATAAATATTCCCAAAAGCGGGGTGGTTCACACCCATATGACAGGACAAAGGAGAAATCGTCCGTTGGAACAGATAGTTCCAAGTATTTCAAGAAAGGCAACACGATCTATCGTAGAAAAATACGATTCATGCTGCCTGGTAAGGGTAGATCTAGATCTGATGATCGTAGTCACCAGGATAAGGATAACAGGAAAACCCCTGTAGACCCTAAGAAGCCTACAGGAAAATTCCTGACAGGTATAACCTGTTATCAATGTGGCAAGGAAGGCCACATGGCCAACAAATGCTCCTTGCCACAGTCCGACGCAAAGAAGGGAGGTCCAATCAGACCTCGTCTGTTTGCTGCAGACGTACAGGAAGGCGAAAGTCCTCCTGAGGAATATGTAACTGCGGATGATGAACCCGCAAGTGAAGGCAATGCAGATGAGAATTCGCAGGAGAAAGCAGATGGCAAGGGACTCGAGGACGTCCCTGATGAAGATGATAACATCTTCGACAGCTACAAAGAAATCTCCGAATCCGGAGATGACGACAAACCAGTCGCATATCTAGGAACTATGCGACATGGAGAGGATAATCTCTCTGATGAGGAATTTGAGAAGCACCGAATATGGTGCTCCAGTATGAACATTGAGGTTGGGGATACGAATCTCGATATCCCTTCGGACACCCCTACACCCCAGGAGTCCAATGACAAGGACTGGGGGTGGTCATACCTTTATGGGGCGATTCACAACGGGGGTTGCCCAGCCTGCCTCAGACGTTTACACCACGTTGCAGAGGGACTCTCTGAGCAGAATCCCTCGCTCAAGGGAGCGTTGAACGAACCCAGGAAGTTTGCTCAACAGCAGTACTACCGTGGATTTGACCAAGGAAATTGGATTTCCTTACGTGCAGACAATGTGTCTGAACGTATAGAGACAGTGCTATGGCAATTGTCTCTCCATGCATTGGAAACGGAGAAGTTGTGTCGCAACGCTCTCCTGCATATAATGAAGTCGCGGATGCTACTCCATGATGCTGGGTTTGACAACCCTGACATCCAGGATGAATTGGAAGGCGCAATTTGCGAACTAAGGCAATTTAAGGAGATCAACCATTTGGTTGATATCTCCTTTGATGAAGTACAGATCCTCACACTCTAGGGGGCAGTCTGGATTGGCAAGGATGGACAGATAGAATATTGTTCATCCCTGAGTGAAGTAAGGAACGCCTCCCTACATATCATCGCAGAACCCGAGACGGGTCCTGCAGATGATGATCCTGAAGATGGCAATGGACCATCTTCGGGCAGTGAAGAACACTCACTAGTTCAAGTACGAACATACTACAGGGGAATGCATCCCCTGGTAAGGTACCGGAATGCACCAGAGACTGGGCGGCAGTTTATATACTACGCACTCCAGTTGCTGGTGTAACATGTACATATCATTACCGGTGCCTGGCATGATCTGCTCGAATATGCAGTCCAACTGTTCGATCTCATTAGAGACCGGGGGTATCACGATGACGAACTGAACACGCTTGTCATTGATATTTTGACCCAAATCAGGGGTCCGCTTCACAGACCCCTTAGACGGGTCCATACAGGAGATGATAACATCTCCATAGACACCCCATGGGGTCACATGTGGATCCAGAACAACGGAACGATGGAGTATCAACCCCATGTGGACATAGTCCTAAACGCTTCCCTCAGGACTGAGGAAAATGACGTTGATATATTAATAGACGACATTGGGGCTACACTCCCAGCAATTACTGTTGGGAATGAAGACGGAATTTCCCATAATACCTCTGGAGACGAGGATGGAAGAAGATCTCCCAGTACTTGTCATTGGACATGGTCCAACCAATATGGAGTCATCCACACGGATAACTCCTGTCCTGAATATTGCCAGCGTGTGGAACACATCACAGAAGCATCTATCGAGGGAAATCCTTCACTCAACACAGCAATGGCATATCCACTGCAGATGGCCCGTCACAAATATGATTGCGGATGGGACCAAAGCGAACATGCCCAAATGAATGGACACGGACTGAACATTGATCACACCCAAAGTGCGCTATGCACCCTAGCGGATGCAGTCCACAAATTACTCGACAAGAGGCATCATTTCCTGAATAACCTCAGCGAAACCACAGAGTGGATCTGCATGCTGCAGAGGAATAATCAACCTCTGCCAGACGCAGACCACCTTTGCGGTATGATGGAACGGTGGGCACTAGACCGAGATAACGCCCAATTTGGAAACTTTAGGGTGTACAACGTTGTTGTTGTTGTTGACACCCCGTATGGGTCTATGGTGATTCATACAGAGGAAGAGGGCCAACATTGTGCCCAACTCCCTCTAGGTCATGTCCAGGTTCACCTGGCGGTGATCGAGACATCCACGAATTCTTCGCGTGAATTCAGGTATGCAATGCATGCCAGGGACGTTATGCAAGAGTTGGGGACCCGTCCCCAAGTGCCAGCTGCATTATGATCATGCGCAACCATTGAAGCCATTATCAACGGCTGCAAGGCGTATACAATGATTGATACTGGTCGTACCGGTAACTTCGTGAGTCCTGCATTTGCGAGAGTCACAAAGATGAGTGTGCAGCCGCTGGAACAGCAGCTCACACTACAATTAGGCTGTATTGGGAGTTGTTCACATATCTCCCATGGTGGGATAAGCCCACTAATGGTTGGACAATACCGATCGGAGGTATACTTCAATGTAGCAAACATTGATCATTACGATTGTATACTAGGTATACCATTTTTGCGTGAACATCATGCACAAATGGACTTTGAAACTCAAGTCCTCGTAATTGGACATGAGCGTGTGTCCTTCCTCAGTGAGCAAGAGCTCGCTCTGGAGGAAACAAGACACCCTAGAGTGTCTTCCTCTTCTGATTGACTCGGAAGGTCAGCAGGACAGATATCCTGCGATGACCTTTCAAAGGGGAGGAGGGGAGAGAACGGAGATAAGAGAATTGCTAGCCCAAAACTCACAGCAATAAAAACAAAATCACTGACCGAGGAAGACATTCCTCGACTGTGAAACCAATGGTTTCACAAGTATGAACACTTACTTGGAGGAGTAAAGAAGAAACTTCCTCCATTACAGGATGTTAATCATAGAATCCCATTAGTCGACGAAGGCAAGCAGTACACTTACCACTTGCCTCATTGCCCAGATGCTCTGAAGCAACAACTATCGGATAAAATCCGATTATACATGGATGCAGAATGGTGGGTCATGAAAAGTGTCCCACGAGCCACACCCATGTTATGTATTCCCAAGAAATCTGGGAAATTGTGGACAGTCATTGACTGCCGCAAACGAAATGATAACATGATTAAGGACATCACACCCTTTCTGGATCAGGATCAGATCCAGATGGAAGTTGCGCGAGCGAAGTATTGCTCAAAGATAGACCTGTCGAATGCATATGAACAGGTCCGAGTGGAGCCGGAAGATGGCCTTCTCCACAATTTATGGCACCTTTTGGAGTCAAGTAATGCAACAAGGGGACTATAATGCCCCTGCTACTTTTCAATGCCTAATGACCATGATCTTTCAAGATCACATAGGGCGCTTTTGTCTATGTATACCTAGATGATATATTCGTCTACAGCGACACACTGGAGGAGCACGAAAGCCACCTCCAGATAATGTTTGAGACACTTGAACGTTCCGAGTTCTATCTCAAAAAGGAGAAGTGCGAGCTTTATGGCGAAAAGCTCGATTGCCTCGGTCATGTAATTGACTGAAATGGAATACATGCAGACCGAGACAAGATGTCTCGAATTCGGAGTTGGAGAACTCCAAGAACCCTTAATGAGATACAACATTTTGTTGGTCTCATCGAATACCTGGCACAGTTCATGCCAGATGTATCAGCATTCACGACGCCATTAATGAGCATTGAATGGAATGGTCATCCATTCAAGTGGAGAGAACTCCACAATCGGTGCTTCCAGACCATAAAAGATATGGCCTGTAAATACCTGATCCTAAGGCCTATTGACCCTAGGAAGGACGAGCCGATTTGGCTCATCTGTGATGCGTCACTGTATGGAGTGGGCGCAGTGTATGGACAAGGGTCCAATTGGCGGACCTGTAGGCCCGCAGGATTTATGTCGAAAAAGTTGAGTGATGCTCAGCAAAATTACAGGACTTTCGAGCAAGAAACACTCACTATAATCAAAGCCCTATTGAAGTGGGAAGACAAGCTTCTCAGCTTCAAGTTCATGATTGTTACGGATCATGAAGCGTTAGGGTATTTGAATACCCAAAGAAAACTATTGAGCCGACAAGTTCGCTGGCTCAATTATTTATCACGATTCGATGCAAGCATAGTATATGCTAAGGGTTCAGAGAACCGAGTAGCGGACTGTTTGTCCTGCTACTACGAAAATGAAGGAGGTGATACCACCTCAGATGAAGAGATCGATTGGGCCAATGCAGATATACATTTGGACCCAAATGGGGACGATCTTCCCCATGATCTATGGATGGAGTTGAAAAACTCGGCGATTGAGATTATAGATGAGCCTCATAAGAGTACTCATCTAAAGGAAAAGCAAGAATGTCACTTAGAAGAGGCTCAAGAGATGGCCTCAGCTGTGGAGAAGACAGTCGTGGATCCTCCAAGTGCAAATGCACAGGAGGATCCTACAATTCTCAAATCCGTGAAGGCCACTAGAGCCCCACCACTGACGTATGGAAATACGCCAGAGTTCCTCGAAGCAATCTGCAAGGGATATGCAAGCGAGTCGTTCTTTGCTAGGATAATAGACCGAGTAGGTCATCAC
>JBBPUG010000826.1:0-14999 GCA_038094535.1 Tubosaeta aff. alveolata | reverse complement strand
ATATCTTATCTGTAGGTCTGATGGCGTAGTTGGTTATCGCATCTGTCTAACACACAGAAGGTCTCCTGTTCGAACCAGGGTCAGATCAAATTTTTCTCGTGGCATGGAACCAAATGCGTACATTGCATCCGAAACAAATGCTACACAAGCCGACTTCTATGTTTCAAGCGAGATCACGTTCTGTCTGGAACGATAGCGGAACGCAGTATGTTTCCGTTGTGTTTTTGCTTGATAACTATGGGTTTGCGCACGCGAACGCCGTCGATGCGCAGGTATGCTGCTCCCTTCACGTTTCTGCGTCGTCGTGAGGGAGAGGTGAACGGATTCTCGATCACCTTATAGCTGCTCGTTCGGCCGCATGCAAAACATGGGGATAAGCGACAGTTATCTTGTGATCATGTTAAACGGCCAGTGTGAGCGACAGATCAAGCTTCCAAAGTTTTCCCATCATCACCACGAGTGAATGTGGTGGCGTCTAGGCAGTGCGGGCGCAGATAAGTCCTACGGCGCACGACGGCGTCCAAAGTCAGCATCTCCGTGACGTATGATCGAAGCAAGGGTAATATTGAAACTGCCATTCCCGGGGCTTTGGGCAGCCCATTTCTGCCCTGTCATCTCCACCAACTTGTGGCTAGCAAGTGCGTCTTGGCAAGCTACACAGGTCACAGTCAGCTCAATGAGGCAATCAATACTTCCGGCATTCATTCCGCAGTCACCAACGGCAGTATTTCCGTCAGAGGAACAGCCTTATGATGCACTCCTAATGGCACGAGGCAGTCGGTCTGTACACGGACGAGCAGCAGCAGGACTGCAAAGGGCGTGAAACACCAAATTATTTCTGAAGTGGGCCGTACACGAGTGAGATCGCAAGCCATGCAACAACTGAGCCTTGGTCCAACTAGATCGAGCGACGATGCGATGCGAACGCGTCATGTTATGCAACCCGTCGACGGAAACGAATGGCAAGTCAACGAAGCATATCATCGCGGAAAACGCACGAGTAACGTAAACCACAACGACCCTGGCTGCAGCGATGGTGACAAGAGTCCGGCGTACACGAACTGTCGTCGTAACGCACGATTAGATACATCGACAATCACATCGTCTACTTGGAGCACGTCCAAAACCAGCCGCAGCGAACATGTCGAAAACGTTGACCCACTAGGTCTCGTATTCATCGAGCCGTGTTATCCTCAGCGTCAAAGTGAGAAATACGAAGAAAGCGAGTGGCTGAAGATACTGTAGTGGCTGAACACAAACAACACCACTTTCCTTGAAAGGCTACATCACTCTCTGCCTCAACAGTCATGTCATTTCTCACACTGTCAACGCACAGTTGACTGCATGCTTTTTTGCCGAGTCACAGCCCACGAGAAGTGCAAAAAGTACAAAAGAAAGGTACAAAATAGTCCGTTGACTTCCTGATGGACTTTAAACGTACTCAGGCACTTGAAAACGTGCCACAAAACGAGGTATGTGGGCGGTGTCAACATGTGAGATAGCTTTTGATGTCTGGGCCTTGATCACTGATTTGATTAGGTCTCCAGCGGTGGAATGGCGAAGCTGCTCGCTGCACCAGCATCAGCTTCTAATAAGCGCTCAGCGCTCATCCAATGCATGCATTTTCAGATTACGAACATACATGTAAGTCAATTCCGTTCTCAGATGTTCCTTTAAGTGTTAAGCGTCGATGTCCGGTTTGCTGATAAGCCCTGGAATCAAATATAGATGTCATCACCCGCCAGCTCTCTCAGGCACTGACCTATAAAGTGCCTTGGGCCAAGCGCACACCCACTTCGGTTCCACTGTCATGTCTGCAACCCTGTTTGGGCTCACAGCGCTGGTGCTGGCAGTTGGGTATGTATGTACACGGCTGAAGCCGTGGTCATCGCGACACCCGCCACTTCCACCTGGCCCAGTATCCATTCCTTTACTGGGAAATGTATTTGGCGTAGACAAGGATGCGCCATACAAGACCTACGCTGCATGGTCAAAGATATATGGTATGTACTCAAAAACGCCAAAATATGATTTTGACGAGTAGTCTAGGTGACATCATTTACCTCCGGGTCCTCAACCAGGACATTATCATAGAACTCGGAAGAAGTCGCCAACGCACTTTTGGATAAGCGCTCTGGGAAATACTCTGATCGTCCCACGTCTCCAATCACAGAAGTGTATGTCATGTCGCCCTTCTGTTCTGGTTGAGCTGTTGGCTGACAAGAAAAGATTTGGCTGGGATTGGGGGACCTCGGTCTCGCGTTATGGGCCGAATTCCAGGTTCTACCGGCGCTTGCTGCATCAGGTCTTCAATGCCAACTCAGCGTTGACCTACCGTCCAAAGCAACTGCATGATGCGTACGGGATGTTGACCCAGTTCTTGGGCGACCCGGCGCACTATGGAGATTATTTATCTGCGTGCGTGCTACAGTCGCTTACCAGTTCCCCGGGACATCTTCCTGAGCCCAGCACAGATACTCGATAGCCATGGTCATGTCAGTGACTTACGGGTACGACGTCAAGGACGAGGAACCATGGGGAACGGCAATGCAACGTGCTTTCAACATCTTTTTCACCATCGCTGGTACGCCTGAAATAGGCGCCATATTCTCTGCGTTTCCGTTCCGTGGGTATTTTACCATCCAAATTTGTCTCTCGTAGCCATGATTTGACGGATGGCTTGTCTAGTCACAATATTGCCTGCATGGTTCCCAGGCATGGGGTTCAAGTCCGAGGCGAGCGAGTGTCGGCGTCTGACGCATGAGGCGTTGAACGCACCATATGCATGGGTCAAACGACGACTGGTGTGTCTTGAGATCATAATATATTTGTGCATGGCTCACAGAGCCCGCCCTCGTAGATGGAAGGCAATGCAGCGCCATGCTTGGTGTCTGATGCGATTACCCGGTATCGTTTGGAGGATGATTCCAAGGACCCTGATCTTGTGCAGTCGGTCAAGTATTCTGCGGGCACAATCTACGCAGGTGACCACCATTTCCGATTTACACTGATTGGTACTGACGACTTGCCCAGCGGCTGTCGAAACGGTCCGTTCAATCCATTTTCTCCCGTGTTCTTCAAGTAACAAGTAATATGACCACAGACCAGCGGCACGCTGTTCACGTTTGTCTATCTGATGATGAATTATCCAGAGGTCCAACGCCGCGCTCAGGAAGAAATTGATCGCGTGGTTGGGAGGCAGCGACTACCAGAATTTGAGGATCGGGCGTCGTTGCCGTATGTGGAAGCGGTGTTGCGGGAGACGATGAGGTGGGGCCCAGTAGCACCGTTTGGTACGTTTAATGCCAGTGTCTGTGTTTCGGATCAGCTGACGTGTTCTAGCTATTCCTCATGCGACCACCGAAGACGATGTTTATGAAGGGTATTACATACCAAATGGTAAGAGGCACAGTTTATGGTAGCCCCAGCTGATCTGGTTACGTAGGCGTGGTCGTCCTGCCCAATATTTGGTATGGGCACCTATAAAGTATAGGTGTAGACGTGTAACGATAGATATTGCAGGGCCATGTCGCGCAACGAGAAAAAGTATCCAAATCCCGAGGCGTTTACACCAGAGCGATTCTTACAGGCCGATGGCACCGTGAACGGGGACACCGTTTCCTGGGCGTTTGGATTCGGTCGTCGAGGCTGGTGCGTGGCCGTCTTTGACTCCTGAGCAGCGTCTGATGTTGTCCATTGATACAGCCCGGGGAGACACATCGCGGACGCCTCGGTATGGTCCGCGATGGTGTGTATGCTGGCGGTGTTCAGGATGGAAAAGACAGAGGGCTCTGACAAGGTTGATTGGCTGAAGGGCCTGGCGACGTGCGTGGTCTTTGAGTAAGAACCGGGCAGGGACTGATCAATATTTGTAGGCATCCCCTGCCGTTCCCATGTGCCTTTGTGCCGAGAGACGAGGGAATGGATGCTCAAAAGCTAGCATCGTTGATTTACGCAAGTCGTGTTGATTCCTGACGAATGTTTTCTTCCCTTCTGGGAAGTATTTTGTACTTTTGTTGCTTGTCTTGTAGTGTAAATTGGACAGTTTTCCTTAGTATCACCTAGGCGCCACCACATGTTCATTGTTGCCCTCGCCATTGGTTCCTGGTGACGATGGTACCGTGGGTACAAACTGCCGCTTCTTCCCGCTCCAATATGCCAAGCCCACTGACGATGGAAACCGTCCGCAGCCACAACCACGTCTAAGTATTTTTTTTCAACGAACTGGGCAGTTGGCGATCCTCGCTCGTATGCCACTCCATTTAACTCCAAGTTCTTTTTGCGGCCTGAGACCCCGCCATGCATCCACCAAGGTGTTCGTACTTGGCACGTTCGTTACCATTCTGATATGCGTCTACACGTTTTCGACGTTGGGTTGGTCCCCGAGTTGGCCCTCGTTTGCGAATCGCCAACGAAGCACATGCACCCCCGAAGCGTGGTCCTCGGGGGACTGGACATACAGTCCTAACACGCACCTACCTGTGCTCACAAACGCGGATCAGGCACTCACATTTGCTGGTTGGGAAGGATGTGCGGCAGATCGGGAATACTACTGGCATCTCGGGACTGACCACGAGGAGCAGTGGGACAGATTCCCAGCTGTCTCTTCGTACAAGTGGCAGCCGTCTTCCGGTTGTGATGTGCGCCCGCTGAACGGCGCTGCGATGGTCAAGGACATGGTCGAACACGGTGGCTGGCTCCTGCTGGGTGGTGCGTGTGCCGTTCGTGTATCGTCGTTCGTGGTCCTGACGCAATCTGTAGATTCTATCGCCGAGAACCACTTTTTCTCGCTGTCGTGTCTGTTGTACCCCCACGTCCGCGCGACACCCAACTTTACGGAGAACCCGTACTTTGACCGCGCGTGGCCACAAAAGTTGTTCCTTTCACCGACGTCGCCGCTCCTTCGCGAGCTTCGCTTCCCACGCGGCTTCTCGATAGAGAACACGCCCCTCGTGACCTTTCGCCGCGTGGACCTCTTGTGGAGCAAGGACGAACTGCAGACGCTGTATGAGAACACCTATCGGGCGGAGCGCAACACCACCCAGCCGCTCTTTAGCGCAGAAGACACCTGGTCGCTGTCCCCGCTGGAATACATGCCTATCTTCCTGGCGTCCCCGCCCGAGGGCGACTTTGGGACGCTGGTCGTCAGCACGGCCGGGCACTGGACGACCACGCTGATGAGCGCCTTCCGCGACGAAGACGCGGGCGAGGCAGCGGGCTACGGCATCGAGGACGTCAAGGGGTTCTTCAAGGTCGCGATGCGCGCGTGGGCGGCGGAGGTGCAGCGCGCGATTCGGGACTACCGGCGGCGCGGGGGCAGACGGCCGAAGCAGGTCGTCGTGCGGGCGTATTTACCCGGCCACGAGGACTGCCACGACCACCGGGCGCCGTGGACGACGATCGAGCCGTACCAATGGCGGTGGTACAACTGGCCTTGGATCCAGGATTTCAACGACATCTTCGAGGTGCGTGGTGGATATTTGGGTGCGGGTGGGGGTGCTCACGGCGCGTGTGTGTGTAGGCGCTTCTCTCGACGGCCGAGTTTCCTGATATCTTTTACTTGCCTATCGAGCGACCGGGCCGACTACGGCCTGATGCAGTAGGTCGCTGTCCATGTCGCCGTGGTGTGCTCATCTTCCTTGTTTCTGTAGCACGCTGCTGGTGATTGTCTCCACATCATGTCCGGCCCGGGCGTCCTCGAGGGCTGGTCGCACTACATCTGGCACTTTGTCACGCGGGAGATTCCTGGGCGGATACGATAGAAGAAGAACAGACGGATGCACATTAATCCTACAGCGCACCCTATGGACGGACTTGGACGCCCCACTCGTTTTGACTGGTATACCTCTTCTGGACCTTACACAAATGACAATCTAATCCTGTTCGTGCTCGGATACGTGGCGCTGGGCCGTGTCTGTCGGGTGCCTGATCCTGCTCAGCTGTAAGCTCGCGTCGGAAGGAAAAAGGGGGATGTCCGCCCTTGTCTCGCTTCTGCTCGCGTTGCGTATGCACCCGCCGTTGTGCGTCTGGTACTGTACGTGCGGCGACGGGCTGTCGGGACCATGGCATTTTGTCACCGTATCCATGGTGCCGAAGCTATGGAATAGGCACGTCTCGTGATCCGAGCTGCGGATTGACTCACGTCACGCATACGCATTCGCGTCGGCGAGTGGTCGCTCGATGAGATCTAGGTCGGCAATTCAGAACAAGCGACATGATGATGTATTTCGTGATACGGCAGACAAGTCGTGACGTTTTTGCGTGAAGTAGATGGGGTACACCCGGCGGCGGCGGAGAAGGCGAATGAATGTGGGCGAGTACACTAGGGGGATAAAGTACACGGACGCGCGTGTCCGGACAACAAATAAAAACAGCGACGAACAACAACAAGAGAAGGGGAGAGATGCCTAATGGGATGAAAAATTATCGTGTACCGTGTCCATAGAATTGAATAAATAAACATGCGAAAGAGACCGTCCGCGGGAAAGATATCTAATAAACAGATTTGCTTGTTAAATAAAAGCAAGTGGGCCGAATGTGGTACGGGCTTGGCCAACCTGGGGCCTTGGCGCACACGGACCATGTGGACGTCAATACGTAGCGACTGCCAATGGGGATTGGGGGGTCAGGACATTGTCAGATGAGAACTCGCGCCCACGTAACATCCGGGGAGATGATCGCCCTGCTGCGCGCAGTGGTGGGGGGAAGATCATGCGTGAATCGAGGGGCGCTGTGCGGGCGGTCTCCACGGATGGATGGTGTAACAGCGTATGCGTCTGCGAAACATAGTAGCTGGGAGGTAGACCGCGGTCCGCCGAGGATATCTGTTGATGAAGCACGGTCGTCTAATCAGTACATCCACCGCTTGCGTAAGTACAGAAGAACGGACCTCATGACTTCGAGGAAGCACCACCGTCGTCGGAGCGGGGGTGCGAGTCCCATATGAGCCAAAACGATCTGGTACAGACGACACCTCACGAAGGGGTCTCGTGGGAGTCGCCCCGATACCGCCGTCCTCGAGGTCTTCTTGCATGGTCTCCAGATGGACGACGTATCGGGCGGGGCGCTCTCCGTGCCCGTGGTTACTGTGACCATGTCCAGTGCTGCTCCCATCCGAGCCGTCAACGCGCCAGCACGATCCAGGCTCCTCGGACTTGATCTCTTGTGGCCGCGATCCAAAAACCCACCACCACCGGACTGCGGGCCGAGTTGGCATCGTTGGCAACGATTCTGGTACTTTTGGCACGACGGGATAGTCCCATTGATAGTCGGCGGTCAAAGGGGTGTGGGAATCCGTCGAGTTAAGGCGATAGTGGGGCATGCGCATGGACGTATCGAGCGAGGCTGGGGCACTTGAGCGGACCACGCGCCGTGTCCGCCATCGGTCGAACACGCGCTCTATCTTGGCAGCCAAGTCCGTCCGTACCTGGTGGTAGTCGTAGACACGATTGCGTGAGCGCCGTCGCTTCCAGACGACATAGATGGCGAAGGCGAGAATCAGCACACCACCGACGATGGCGGGTGCGGCGATTTGCACGGGGGTCCAGTCGCTGCCTCGTTTACTGTCATCTGTGCGGGCCTGGGAGGAGTCAGACTTGACGAGCGTCACGATATGGGAAAGACGTACGGAGAGCCGCTGGGAAGGCGAGTGGGTGTGAGTGGGTGGTGTGAGTGCGAGCGAAAGACTTGCCTGGTGTTTCATGTGTGCAATCATTTCATGTAGGAAGGGGAGCCGAAGGAACGTGAAGGGTCAAAAGCAAAAGATAAAAAGTGCGGGGGGAGAGACGCTCATAAGGGAAGATGATTTCTAAACCCAATTGAACGTGTGCCGGCAACCGATCAGCGTAGTTGACAACCGACGCCATCGATTCAGCCATCTTCCTCTCTCGAAGGTCGCGTCTCATCAGCTGGTCTCGCTCCAGGTAGTCCCGGACATTAAGACCAGAACGAATTCCACTACGTGCTTCCCCCACTTGGTTGCCAAGCTGGCAATCAATTGGATGCCGACACCACAGTGAGGATTTTCAACCCCAACGACGGCCCTACAGGCACGCATCTGCCTGCGTGTCCATGGACGACACCAAGCTCGTCATGCTGAAACGAGAACCCAATCCAACTCGACAGCCCTAAGGAACCGGGTTTCGGATTGATCGGACTCTTCCACCGTTGAGTCAGACAGGATTGTTCCGTATCGCACAGCTCAATTCGATCAATGGACTTTCAAGACGCAACCAGTCTGAACCGTCACCACTCCCACCGCGGTCATCACCCTTTCGGGAGCTTGCCTGGTCACGAGGTCGCCTACCTTCTTTTGCATTATTGTCATTTGCTCAAATCTATGGAATGGTGTTCATAGATTCATAACGCTACAGGCGGTGCAGATAAGCACGGAGCATCAAGATCACGACATGTTGGAGGTTTAGTAAAGGCCACCAATGAACACAGCTTACTGTGGCTGTTCTCGAACCAGATTCATATCTCCTCGATCTTCAATCCAGTTCTCGTCTAGCCTTCGTCTTCTCGGACTTGTAGGTACTTTTGCGCGTTCTTGTCTGAGCGAGATCAGCTACAGGTGTAGTTTCCTCGGTTCGATCTGGTCCATCACTGACCTTGCTTTGGACCACGGCGCAAAACGGGATACAAGCACGAAGGTCGCACGCTGTATGTCCCGTTTAACATGTTTGCATTCGACACTGACTGTTTCACTGTAGCCTACGCTTACCTTTTTATTCCGACATTTGCGGAGCAGTTGTCGTCGTCGTACTGGAGCTTGCATGATTACGCCATGAAGACATCAATGCGATGGAATGCCGTGTGATGGAACATTTGTAAACTAGTTGACGGCGAACTTCCGAAGCGCTCGTGTGGCGCTCCGCTGATGTCGAAGCCACCTGCAAAAGCCTGATATGATGGCAGGATAATCCCATTTCCCCATGTGGCTGGACTCTGCTTTCTAGAGCACTTGAGGCATAGATCATGGCCGTTGACCAAGTATGTGCTCCTCAATCTTTTCCTAAGGTGCTATTTTAGTGCTAAAAGTTAAGCGCGCTTATCTGGCGGAGATTCCTTAGAAGGCTTTATGGCGTATATCCCCAACCATCAGAGCTCTCATAGAGGACCATCCAAGTTGTTTGATTGCAACCGAGGGAAGACACACACGTGATCATTTCCTAATACAGGTACATAGCCCCTGTCATTTGCCTCCCTGCACGTCATTCCATAACACGCGCGGCGTGACGAAACGTGTATCACAACGCGGAAAGAACGTCTATGGCTCCTGATAGAGCTCCCTTACTCACCCTATAGTTTCACACAAGTTTCCTAATCCTCTTCGTCTCGGTCATTCAACACGACGACGACTCCGGGCCTTGCCGCTGGTCGCCGAATTTCGTATCATCTCCGATTCCTAAGACTTCCCTCCAAGACAATAATCAAACGACACGTCGTTTCACCACGTTCTAGCCTCTGATCACGGTGTGTTGTCACGTCGCCGGTTACATGTGTCAACGCATTTTGTTCCCGCTTCTCCCGTGGCAGATCTACCCTCAATTGCCCTAAATGATAGCCTCCCTACCTCCCTTTCATAAGGTGCCGCTATCAGATATGTGTGTAGGGACGGTGAACCATGTTATCGCCGGAAGGTAGATCCTTGTAATTGGGGATTGGACGTTTATTGGTGTGGAAGTTGTTTCGTGCCCGTGTGTCTGCGGATATTCTCTCCCAACTCATTCTGGGTTGCATGTCCCGCTCGAAGACGACTTTTGGGCGACGACCAAAGGGTGGCTGGATGTAGGGGATGCGCCGCGAGTAACGAGTTGAAGTTCTCGCTCTTTCATTTGTTTAAATGGTGACCCTGCTATCTAAACGACGGTCACGACCTTGTTTACAGTTGTCTTCTGGTATGTCTTTGCGATTGGACGCGTTCTTCGTACACAGGAACACTAGGTCAGAGGGATGGCTCCTCGCACGATGCTGCATCAATGAGCAGTCTTTTGTACGGTGGCCAATATTGCCCAGGGCTTCTTACCCGCCACATTGAGGACGAGGACAAACTTGACGCCTAGTAGGAGGGGTTGATCACCCCCCTACTCTCGGGACGCAAGATCCGCAATGCTGTTGGCACTCTTTTTGGTTCCCACGTTCAATCAAAGCCAGGCTCGTGGATGGCCGTTCATCGGAAACCTATTTGGCTTTCCAATACATGCACCCTACAATGCATTCGGGACCGTGCGCAAAACTTGCGGCCGGTTTGATTGTGCTTCGCACAAGGAACAGAGGTGTATCCAGATCCGGAGGTACATATTCCGAGAGCCAGAAAGATTTCTTGGTGAAACTTCACTGTTTTGGATGGGGAAGACGGTCATGTCCGGGTGTGCATCTGGGTGGATGTGTCGATCGTACGGTAAGTCTTGAGTGCTGACGAATGTTTTGGTGGTTGCGCTCACGACGTGACTTGCACTCATGTGAAGCCTTTCAAATGTAGGATGGCTCATGACTAGTATAAACGTCGGGTTCTCCAGAGTCACCAAACAAAGTTACTCTATTGAACTGACAGCGGACATAATGAGGGTAGCATCTTATCGAAAAAAATTACATAGTAAATGCTACAACAGCATGTCAATCACATCCAGTGGCTACAGAAACAGGCACGCGCGTCCTTTTTAAAAAAGATCAGAAAAGACTACAAATGAAAAAAATGAGGATTGACTCGACGGCGGGGTCTGAAACCTACCAAGTTGCTCCTATTCATTCAAGCCTTGGTCTCTTTGCAACATGCGTACACGCTCCATCAAAATCCAACGAACGACGTGTATAAGTATGGCGTGAACCATCGAGGATTTCAGTGATCTGTTCACGGTATCGTCCAGAGTATGATGTCTCGACAAGCTGAAGCAGACCATCCCAACCAATCCCAGACTCAGTGAGATGGTTCAAGTAGGCACATCGGTGGACCAGTAATTCGATCATACGAGGAGTACAGCGGCACCGTATTGCGACGAATACCAACTCGGGTGGAACCGAAACATCCGATTGTAGCAAAAGTTCCACCACAGAAGTGTAACCACGCTCAATGGCAGTCTCCAGAGCGCTCGTGGTGGTAGAAGGGCAGATGGCAAGGTCATAACCAGCATCGACAAAAGTCCTCACCAAGTGGCAGGATGCTCCTTCGGAGTATTCGGCGATAGCAAGATGAAGTACGGTGTCTCCATTTGATGCAGTAGAATGCACGTCGGCGCCTTTGGATATCAAGAATTCGATTGTTTTCAAGTACGAGCGCTTCTGTAGTGCGGTTGGCAGGATGTCAGGTGGAAGGTGAACGTTGCAGGAGAGTAGGTGTTCGACTACCAAAGTGTATCCGCGCTCAACAGCAGCTTCCAGAATTGTTGCTCCTCCAGAGTTGCAGACGGAAGGATCGTAACCAGCGTCGATGAGGCTCCTTACCAGAGCCAGACACCTTCCTTCAGAATAAACTTCATCAATGGCAAGGTGGAGCGCGGCGTCCCCATTGTTTGTGTTAGAATGTACATCATCACCCTGAGGATGAGAGACTGATGAGGTGTGGTTTCCCCATCAGACGCGGCATCGTGCAAACCACCCGCTTTGCGAATCGCATCAGTAAATTAGCAAACATCTTATTTCGGCTTGGACGGAACTTAAATCGTCTTGCCGAGCCTCCGCAGCTTAGCGACATGGCACAAGCACGGCAAGAACGAGGAGTTTGTGGTGCCTTGTTATCTTTACGATACTGTCTTACTGCATCAGGTAAAAGTTCCGACTCTCTTTACGACTTGTCACACTAAACGCCGTCTCGCTTAGCAACCGTGGAACTTTCGAGAACGTTCCTGACTCCCTTGGCGTCACGTCACACAGTTCTATAAGAACCCTGGAGTTGGTGCGTCATTTCGCCCACTTTTCCCCACCTGCGTGTTACCTGCATGGTGTCCCCAATGCTCGGAAGCTTGCTTCTTGGCCGCTTGGGGCCCTGTGGTTGACTGTCTTCTTATCTCTGCGTTCGTTTCAAGGTCATTTGCGACAATACTTGTCCTTTGTTTGTTGCCTCTTCCCTTTCTGGTTATCCCTGTTCCCTTGCCGATTTCTTGACCGTTTGTGTGCTGTTGTTTGCTTGCAATGTCAGTTCTTTTTTTGTTCTCCATTCCACTAACAAACTTTATTTTGACTATCGCTAGCTAACCTAATGTGCCATCTAGGGAGCTACGGTACTGCATGGAGCTAGATGAGGTTGTGTTGGTGGTGTGGGGATCGTAGTGAGTGGTATGTGTTGTGGGCTGATGGTCTCTAATACTAATGCCGGGTACCAGGGCGAACACGAGCGTGCTATCTTGTGCGATTGTGTAGTTTGGTGTATGCATGTTAGGTTCGGCGTATGATGCAGTTTCGAGGGGGAAGTATGGTGTGTATTTGAGTAAGTCTGTTACGTTCGCGCTGCTATAGAATGTTGACTGGTTATAGTCGTGCTCTAGATTGAGCATGTCTGGTGTCAATGTTGGTCCGTGTAGTATGTTGCCAATGTCGTTGCAAGGTATGAACAAAGTTTGATTATGGGAGTGTGGATAATAATTTCTGTAAGGGCCAGTAGCAGAGACAGGTAATATACGTACGAAGTATTGTGTAGAGGGAATGGAATTGTTCGGAGGAATGTTGTTGGGATATTCGGGAATTATTGACAGTGAAGGGTTATATACTGACTTCGCATGGTGCTTTCGCTGCGATGAAGCTATGATCTGTAAGTTTTTCGTTATAGATTATAAATAGTTGCTCACCAAGGCGCTGCACAGATCTCGTAGTTCGTGCTGTATGGGTAGATGGGCGATCGCGCGAATGAATACCATATTTTGTGTGGACAGCAACACTCTTTGTCATTTGTTCGTCGTATGCACGGCCATGCATAACGCCTCCAAGTAGGGTAAGACTAGTACCATTTCTGTTGATACTTCGGTGAGCTTGCTCATTTCCGTTTGTTGTTCGAGGAGTAGCTTGCCAAATGTCGGCAGGGATATAGCTTAATGGAAAGTAGAGTGCGGGAAGTGCGAATTTCGCACTCTCTTTATCTTTCAACCAATCTACATATTGTTTAGGCCATTGTTAATATTCTAAATTGAGTTGTACCTTTTGCCTTTTTACCACTGTGTCTAATAATGTTGAGTGTGAGATTGAAGTTGGGATGTGCATGGAATGATGATATGCTTTGGATAGCAGAGTATACATTTGGTTTGACAGTACCATGGAGTTTCTGCACATTCCGTTCAAAGTGTACAGTGCAGAGTCGGTATATGCGATGGAGATGCTCATATGGGTCAAGATCGCAGAGACGTTCATTGGTTCGGTATCGGCAATGTCTGTCACTATCCTTGCACAACGAGACACAAAACAAGCCTAAACCTTGTGATATTCAGTAAAATAATTTATTATGTAAAGTTCTCGTACCAAGGGCTTGACCACGATGACCGTCAGCGACGACTGATTGGATTCCATGGCCCATCATGTATTCAAATGTAACCATAACACTGGTGTCTTGCTTTGCAATACCAAAGATACGAGAAAACATGATAAAGTGTGCTTGTGCTGATTCCGAAGTTGTGAAAGCGCATGCAAGCACAATTGCTACATAATCGTGTCGAGCAGAGCATGACGCAGAGGTGTGAGACTGAAGTGACTCACTTGGTGTTGCGGTTGCTGTTGCAAGTAGCGGGCACACGGATGTAGGAGATAAAGACTCTATTCAAACTCAGATGGCTGAGTTCGTATTATATACTACATGATCGTATTATGTAATACTATGTAATACAGTCGAACTGGACGTTCAACACTCCCCCTCATTCAATAAACGGGTTTGTGTGAATGTATATGACGGAACGAAAGTTTGACTTAGTAGAATATAAGTCCCAGCTGTGATCTAAGTTGATCAAAACGAACTTGACCTAAGTTCTTGGTGAACATGTCTGCAGGATTGATGGATCCTTCTATGTAGAACAATTCAATGGTTCCATTCTCAACCCATTCGCGTATAGCATGCCATTCGAGTTCAACATGCTTGTTCCGAGTTTCGGTAACAGGGTTGGAGGCCATGAATATGGATCCTTGATTATCTCCGCAGATAGGGGTAGGGGTAAGTTTGTACCCGAGTTCTCCAAGAAGTTGCCTGATCCAAACAACTTGGCGGCTGCAATCAGACAGTGCGATATATTCTGCTTCAGTAGAACTGTGTGAGACGCGCGATTGTTGTCGCGATCTCCAGCTGAACACGCAATTTGCTAGTTTAATATACCAGCCAGTCTGTGAGCGCCTGGTGTTGTGATCGGATGCATGATCTGAATCAGTACACGCAATCAAGCCTGCGCCAGATCTACCGTCATAACAGAGTGCATATTTCTTGGTGCCAGCCAAGTATTTGCATATATAGAGGGCTCTGTCGAGGTGATCTTGTGAAGGGTTGGCAGCATGGCGAGAGAGGGTAATCACCGCGAAGGCAATATCTGGGCGAGTGCCCAGCATCAGATATAGCAAAGATCCGATGACGATTTGGAATCTTTGGCGAAGTTCATAGTCAATAGGTCCATTGTGTTTTGTGGGTTTGTAACCCATGGGCAAAGGAGTGGGTGCAGCTCGGGCATTGGTCATTCCGAAGCGCTCTAGGACTTTATCAAGATATGCGCACTGGTCGACTAGTATCTTTTGTCCATCTCGTTTGATGCGCATGTGTAGGAATTCATCTGCAACACCGAGATCTCTGCATTCCCATTTTTTCATGAAGTGACCTTTGATTTCATCAACAATGGCCTTGGAGGGACCGCAAAATATTGCATCATCTACATAGACAATGGCTACAACCGTTAGGGAGCCTTTCTTCTTGTATAAGAAGATGCCTGGGTCAGACTTTAAGCGTTCGAAGCCGAGTTCTTTCATGGACTCATTAAGAGCCTTCCACCAGGCGAGCCCAGCTTGTTTCAGGCCATATAAGGCTTTCTTTAGGCGGAGTA